>JAXCGZ010005804.1:12500-17500 GCA_037179515.1 Halocaridina rubra
TTTTTTACTTTCTTCACAATCTTTGCATCATCTGCAAACATATTCATGAATGAATTTACAGACTCTGGTAGGTCATTTACATATACAAGGAACAAAAGTGGCCCTAAAACTGAACCCTGTGGAACTCCACTACTAACTCTTCTCCATTCAGACACTGAGTGTCTTACTCTAACCCTCTGTTCCCTTCCTTCTAAGTAAGTTTTTATCCATTCCAAAACATTTCCACCTATTCTAGCCATTGATTGCAGCTTCCTAATAAGTCTCCCATGTGGAACAGTGTCAAACGCTTTCTGGAAGTCTAGGAATATGCAATATGCCCAGCCCTCTCTTTCCTGTAAGATTTGGCTTACCTCATCATAAAATTCTAATAAGTTTGTTACTGTTGATCTACCTTCTCTGAAGCCATGTTGCCTCACTGACAAAAAGTTGAAGGATTCCAAGTGAAGAGAGATATGTTTCCTTAGTAGTTTCTCCATAAGTTTGCAAACTATGCTGGTCAAGGAAACTGGTCTATAGTTCAGAGCCGTATCCCCCCTTCCCTTTTTGAAGATAGGTATCACATTTGCTTGTTTCCAGCATCTTGGAATCTCCCCCGACTCCAGTGACTCCTTAAATATGATACTTAGTGCCACTGATATTGTGTTTGCGCATTTTTTAAGCACATGAGGGGATATGTCATCAGGACCTGTAGCTTTATGAACATCTAAATCCATCAGCGCTTTGCATACCTCTGTGGCTGTAAGGTTGATGTTCTCTAATACTGGCCCTTGAGCTTCTATTACTGCAATCTGAGGGGGTGGGGTATTTTCTACTGTAAATACTGACTGAAACTCCTTGTTCAATTCTTTGCAGATCTCTTCATCCGTCTCAGTGATGCTTCCATCCGCTCTCTTTAGCCTTAAAACCTGTTCTTTTACCTTCAGTTTTCCTCTGATAAAGCTGTGGAAAAGCTTGGGATTTTCTTTAGCCTTCCTGGTGATGTCCCTCTCATAGTCTCTCTCTGCCTCTCTCCTTTTACTTAGGTAGTCATTTCTTGCTCTTTTGTAGGTTTGCCAGGCATTTATGTTTTTTCTCCTCCTATACCTTTTCCAGCATTTGTCTCTCCTCTCCTTAGCTCTTTTACACCCATTATCGAACCATTTCTCTCTGGCATGAATTACACCTACTTTGGTGACAGGTATGCAGCAATCTACTATCTTCCCATATTTCTCACAAAAGATGTCATACATTTCTTGTACAGATTTGTTGTAAATAAGGTTCTCCAGTCAATAACTGCAAAAAGCTTATTCATTTTGATGTAATCTCCTTTCGGATAGTTCCTCCTCATGTCCTCAGTGCCTCTACTCTCAGGAAGAATATCTTCAATTATATACTCCATCAACAACACACAGTGGTCACTCTTTCCAATTGGTGGTTCATACTCAATTTTTTCAATATTCAACACATTATCTGTGAACACTAGATCAAGTAGTGATGGCTCATCCCCACCCCTGGCCCTTGTTGGTTCCATTACATGTTGGTGTAGGAAATTCCCTTGTACGCAATCTAGGAATCTTGCCCCGAATGAGTCCTCACCACTGTGTGGGTCAAGATTTATCCAATCTATCTCTTTATGATTAAAGTCTCCCATAATCAAAATCCTACATTTTTTTCCCCGTGCCATGTTAACAACTGAGTTTATGACTTCAATAGTACCTATATGACTTTCCTCATAAACTTCAAGCCTATTTGGGTTCCTCGGTGGGTTGCATACAACAGTTATTTTAATGCTCTCTGACCCAGTATTTATGCGAGCAACAAGAAATTCCTTGAACTCACTTTCTATAGCCAAGTTTATTTCTTCGACTTGAATCCTTTCACTTATGAGCAGTGCTATCCCTCCACCAGTCCTCTCAGATCTTTCAACCCTTAGTATTCTGAAACCCTTAGGAAAAACTGTGACACTGTTTATGTCCTCACTCAACTTAGTTTCTGTAATTGCTACTATATCTGCCTTACTGTTGTGAATCCTATCTTTTAATTCTACTGCCTTACCAGCTAATCCATCAGCATTTGTGTATAACAATCTTAATGAGGCCCCATCCCCTGATCTTCTGTCATTATCTTCTTTATCTCCCCTTTGTCTGGAAGAACTCTGTAATGAAAATTTTTCTTCTCTTCTTCATTTCTTTCATCATTTAACCTTCTTGCCTCTTGCAACAAGTTTTTGATCTTTCCCATCTCTTCCTGTGTTCTGTATTGTCTAATGAACACTTCTTTGAATTCTTGAAGGTCTTTTAGACTTTTTTTTCTCAACAACATTTCCCTACATGTTTCCCCTCTCTCAAAGGTTACTTTTGTTGGTCTCGGCTTTCCTTCCCTCGAATATTTACCTAGTTGGTGTATGTTTACAATATCCTCAGGACCACATACTACTCCAAGCTTTCTTATCAGGTCTACAACCCTAGCTTTATTTTCTTCAAGTCTCCCCTGCCATGTTGGCTCCTGGGACTCGCTTATGCCTGAGATTACCACTGTCTTCTCCTTATCAAGTGCCTGTCTGATGAGTGGGTTTGCCCTTTCCATCACAACGTCTTTCATTTTTTCGATTACTGTCTCTTTATAGTCAACTGTTTGTATGTTTTCCAGTGCCACCACCTTTACAGCCTCTTTTACTGCCACATTCCCCTTTAGTGCATCAGCAAAGGAAGTTTTCATGGCATCATTTTCCATATTCAGCTCCTGGAACTCTTTTCTGAACTGTTCAGTGTTTTCCTTAATCTGGACATTCCAAGCAGCAATCTCGTCTCTCTCAGAAGAGAGCAGTGAACTAACATCTAATTCCTTTAGGTTGTCATTCAGCTGTTTGTTTTTATCTTCTTGTTTAGAAAGTCTAGATTCTAGTTGACTCTTTTCCCCTTCCAGCTTCTTTATTCTTTTTTCTAGTTCCTTTCTCTCCTGCCCTTGTGCTTTATTTGCTTCCTCCAAAGATCTTATTTGCTCTCTGAGTGTTTCATTCTCTTTCATTTCTCCATCCATATTCTGAATTTTATCATCAAGGCTTATAACCATTTCCTCTAAATTCTTGATTTTCTGTTTGAGTCTCCTGATGGCTACCTCTCCTACCGACCCATGGATGGGAGAGGTTTGGGACAGAGATGGCGTCATTTTTATGTTCTCCCTCTCACAGAATATAGTAAGAAGTTGAGAGAGGAAAAAAAAAAAAAAAAAAAAAAAAATTTTAATTAAGCTTCACACCGAATTTTTATATCTCCATATAAGTGTGTGATTACCTAATTGTGATTACCTAATTGTGTTTACGGGAAAGAGCCCAAAGCTCGTATCTTCCAGTCTCCTGATCGGTTCCATTTTATACTTAGTGATCTTATCATACCTGTCCTTAAAACTATGGATTGAGATAGCATTAACTACCTCCTCGCTTAGCCAATTCCAATTATCAACTACTCTTACACTGAAAAAGTATTTCCTTACATCCT
Organism: Halocaridina rubra; assembly: GCA_037179515.1. Lineage (NCBI taxonomy): Eukaryota > Metazoa > Arthropoda > Malacostraca > Decapoda > Atyidae > Halocaridina > Halocaridina rubra. Next base: position 15,977 of record JAXCGZ010005804.1, read on the forward strand.
GCAAAGAAGTTTTCTTACCAAGCTTCAAACTATGACCTCTGGTTCTAGAGCCTGCCATATCAAAATATCGATCCCTATCCACTCTATCATAACCATGAAGGAATTTAAAGACTGTCACCATATCCCCCCTCACTCTTCTAGCTTCGAGTGATGGTAAGTCTAATTCCCTCAGCCTCTCATCATAACTGAGATTGCGTATTTCTGGCACCAGTTTCGTGGCATGTCTTTGAACATTTTCAAGCTTAGCTATGTGCTTATTCAAGTGCGGATTCCAAAAGGGGGCTGCATATTCGAGTTTTGGCCTCACATAGGTTACATAAATATTTCTGAACATTTCCTTGTCCATGTGCCTGAAGGCTACCCTTACATTTGATAAGAATGCATATGCTGCCCTTACTATGCCATTTATATGTATTTCTGGAGACAAATCTGCCAGTATGTTTACTCCTAGATCTCTCTCATTTTCTGTCTCTTGAAGTTGTACTCCAGCCACCGAGTAGTCAAGCTTGGGCCTTCTTGCACTTGTACCCATTCTCATTACCTTACATTTTGAAGTATTGAATTTCATTAGCCACTTTTCTGACCACTCATGCAGATTATTTAGATCCTCCTGAAGTTCTCTACCATTGTTCTCGTTTTTTACTTTCTTCACAATCTTTGCATCATCTGCAAACATATTCATGAATGAATTTACAGACTCTGGTAGGTCATTTACATATACAAGGAACAAAAGTGGTCCTAAAACTGAACCCTGTGGAACTCCACTACTAACTCTTCTCCATTCAGTGTGTGTGTGTGGTGTGTGTGTGTGTGTGTGTGTGTGTGTGTGTGTGTGTGTGTGTGTGTGTGTGTGTGTGTGTGTGTGTGTGTATGTATTCTCAGGAGGTTTTCCTACAAACATGTGGGGTCGCTGTCTTTCTAGTAGCCACCTTGAGAATAACGTTGGGTTTGGTTCAAAGTTTATAACCAGATACTGCTCCTTAAACCAACCTCACTTCCGTCCACGTATCCGGGCTAACAGTCTTATGAGTAGTGAAGAGCTTGATATTATGATATATAACTTATTGTTTTGCAGAAATTCCACTTAAATAATCAAATGTACTTTAATATATTCTTGCATTATTTTATATTTTCAAATAATGAAAAAAATGGATTTAGGTATATCAATACAGCTACCAAATGAATTTATTTATTTTTTTTGTACAGACACATCTCACACTTACTTCAGGTTAGCATTGTAGAGAGGAAAAAAAAAGTCTCGGTAGTGATATTGGTAACAATAGGCCATGGCAGCCAGTATCGTTCAGTGGGAGTGTAATTAAACGCTAAATCCTTCTTAATCTATCTAATAAATACAATGATTGATCCCTGCTGTGGGGCAGTTGAGGAGAAAAAGCATTTTGATTATGATGACAACAATTTCGAAATCAATTTTGTTTTTATTTTTGTTTTAAAGACATTGTATATGGTGAGGTGTGATTTTGGGGCAGGAATTCCTTGAGGCCCATCAAGAAACATTTTCGT
>JAXCGZ010005804.1:22500-25000 GCA_037179515.1 Halocaridina rubra
TGAAGTTCTCTACCATTGTTCTCGTTTTTTACTTTCTTCACAATCTTTGCATCATCTGCAAACATATTCATGAATGAATTTACAGACTCTGGTAGGTCATTTACATATACAAGGAACAAAGGTGGCCCTAAAACTGAACCCTGTGGAACTCCACTACTAACTCTTCTCCATTCAGACACTGAGTGTCTTACTCTAACCTTGTGTTCCCTTCCTTCTAGGTAAGTTTTTATCCATTCCAAAACATTTCCACCTATTCTAGCCATTGATTGCAGCTTCCTAATAAGTCTCCCATGTGGAACAGTGTCAAACACTTTCTGGAAGTCTAGGAATATGCAATATGTATGTATATGTGTGTACATGTGTGCATGTATGTGTATATGTATATGTATGTGTATATGTATTTATATGTATATATGTATGTATATGTGTATATGTATATGTATGTGCATGTCTATATGTATCAATAATTACTACTTTTGATTCATAACTCTATCTATATACAAAGGCTGTAGTAATGATGATGGTAATAATAATAATAATAATAATAATAATAATAATAATAATAATAATAATAATAATAATAATAATAATAATAATAATAGTAATAATAATAATGATAATAATAATAATAATGATAATAATAATAATAATGATGATAATAATAATCATGATGGTGGTAGCAATGGTTGTGATAATAGTGATAATGGATTAATTGACGTAATTCTCTCTCACGTACATAATTTGAAGGGTGGAGAAGGGGAAAGGCTTTCAGTCTTTCTCTTTCTTTTCCTTCCAAATTTATCCTCCATTATATGGCACTGTGTTTATGTGTATGTATGTATGTATGTTCAGGTTTATATGTGTACGTATATGCAATTAAGTACATGCACTTTCCTCTGCTGTGTTACCCTCAGATGACAATGATGTGTATGAGTATGCATGGATGTGTCTTTATCTGTAGTAAGGACGAATAACTCCTTTTGCTGAAATGAATACCACAAACTCTCTCTCTCTCTCCTCTCTCTCTCTCTCTCTCTCTCTCTCTCTCTCTCTCTCTCTCTCTCTCTCTCTCTCTCTCTCTCTCTCTCTCTCTCTCTCTCTCTCTCTCTCTCTCTCTCTCTCTCTCTCTCTCTCTCTCTCTCTCTCTCTCTCCTTGATATGTATGGCTATGAAGCCCCAGTGGTGTTTCTATTGCTCATCTAATTAATGCATGCATGTATATATATATATATATATATATATATATATATATATATATATATATATATATATATATATATATATATGTGTGTGTGTGTACGTATGTGTGTGTATATATATATGTATGTACCTCCTTATTATTCTAACCTGAAAATTGTTATTCTATATCTGCTTCAAATTGTCTGCAGTGGTACTGTTGAGGAGTTGAATGTAATTTAAATGATAGCACTCAACAAGGGCTATTGAAAATATTGTCACAATGATTACTCTTCAAGTACTCTTCAATTATTACACTATATTTTATTATTAATTACTTGCTATGATATTTAAAATTAATTGCAAATTCTATTAGTATGTTATTTATACATAACCACATAGATTGTAATGTCATCAACTGCAATATGACTGGGAGTGCCCATGTGCACATGTCCCCATGTACAGTTATCTGAATAAATAAAAAAAAAAAAAAGCAATCTGCCCAGCCCTCTCTTTCCTGTAAGATGCGGCTTACCTCATCATAGAATTCTAATAAGTTTGTTACTGTTGATCTACCTTCTCTGAAGCCATGTTGCCTCACTGACAAAAAGTTGAAGGATTCCAAGTGAAGAGAGATATGTTTCCTTAGTAGTTTCTCAATAACTTTGCAAACTATGCTGGTCAAGGAAACTGGTCTATAGTTCAGAGCCGTATCCCTCCTTCCCTTTTTGAAGATAGGTATCACATTTGCTTGTTTCCAGCATCTTGGAATCTCCCCCGACTCCAGTGACTTTTTAAATATGATACTTAGTGCCACTGATATTGAGTTTGAGCATTTTTTAAGCACATGAGGGGATATGTCATCAGGACCTGTAGCTTTATGAACATCTAAATCCATCAGCGCTTTGCATACCTCTGTGTCTGTAAGGTTGATGTTCTCTAATACCGGCCCTTGAGCTTCTATCACTGCAATCTGAGGGGGTGGGGTATTTTCTACTGTAAATACTGACTGAAACTCCTTGTTCAATTCTTTGCAGATCTCTTCATCCGTCTCAGTGATGCTTCCATCAGCTCACTTTAGCCTTAAAACCTGTTCTTTTACCTTCAGTTTTCCTCTGATAAAGCTGTGGAAAAGCTTGGGATTTTCTTTAGCCTTCCTGGTGATGTCCCTCTCATAGTCTCTCTCTGCCTCTCTCCTTTTACTTAGGTAGTCATTTCTTGCTCTTTTGTAGGTTTGCCAGGCATTTATGTTTTTTCTCCTCCTATCCCTTTTCCAGCATTTGTCTCTCCACTCCTTAGCTCTTTTACACCCATTATCGAACCA
>JAXCGZ010005804.1:27500-32500 GCA_037179515.1 Halocaridina rubra
TTTGACCGTTTTGGTTTGTGAATGTATTAATATTTTTACTCTACAATAAACCAAAAATTTTAACTTTGCTCTTATTTTTTTATTTATTGTTTAATTGGAAGCAAAATCTTTTCCTCACTTTAAGTGCATGATATGTTTATATGCACACACACACACACACACACACACCGCGCGTTCAGTGACACACGGAATTGCTCCTCTTAAATTTCAAAGTTTCGAGTGACTAAAGTGCTTAGTGGAAAACTTTACCATAATTTCCAAAAATATGAAATCTTGCAGAATATTGTGAGTACAAAAACTAATATTTGTTGTAAGGCGAGACTGTTCATATTAAAGGAAAAAAAATTGAGAACTTTTTCGTGAGAAGAGAGAGAAGCTGCCGTCCAGTTTCTGCCTTGAGGGAAATCTAGAAGAGTTGCCAGACGTGGAGCCTCACACCACATTACCTAATTTTTTGTGTAAACTGGGGAAAGCTCTTGAGCCGTTTTACCTGATCCTGTGGTTCTATATATTGTTAAAAACAGTATCCTTCCCATTTATATTAACTAGTTAGTTAGTTTGATACACGAAAAAATTGAATAATAAAAGAAAAAAAAAAATACCAAATACCCACCCGTCAACAGTACTGAGTTAAGTTGCCAAGTAGTACAGCAGTCCTATTTTCTTCATTTTTTTTTTTTTTGCTTTTCTTTTAGCTTTCTCGTTTGCTATTTTGTTATTTTGTATATATATTGAGTTAAATGTAAAGTCTAAATCCCGTGATAACATATCTTGGTTAGCAAGTCAGTTTATCAGTTAGGAAGAATATATAACAGAAACAGGTGGGTGCCACCTCGAACACAAATTCGAATTTTCCTTCAGGTTTGACTTTTGTTTTTGTTTTTCTTTTTATACGTAAATTACCATGGTCAAGTTTTTAAGTTAAGATGTGTGTTACCAGAAAGGAGACAAACTGAGTCACTAAATAGCACTTATATGGAGATATAAAAATTCTGTGTGAAGGTAAATTAGAAGTTTTTCTCTTTTCTTTTTTTTTTTTTTCTTTTTTTTTTCCTCTTTCTCGTCTTCTTTCTATATTCTGTGAGAGGGAGAACATAAAAATGAAGCCATCTCTGTCCCAAACCTCTCCCACCCATGGGTCGGGAGAAGGGGTAGTCATCAGAGGACTTAAACAGAGAATCAAGAAGTTAGAGGAAATGGTTACAAGCCTTGATGATAAAATTCGGAATATGGATGGAGAAATGAAAGAGAATGAAACACTCAGAGAACAAATAAGATCTTTGGAGGAAGCAAATAAAGCACAAGGGCAGGAGAGAAAGGAACTAGAAAAAAGAATAAAGAAGCTGGAAGGGGAAAAGAGTCAACTAGAATCTAGAATTTCTAATCAAGAAGATAAAAACAAACAGCTAAATGACAACCTAAAGGAATTAGATGTTAGTTCACTGCTATCTTCTGAGAGAGACGAGATTGCTGCTTGGAATGTTCAGATTAAAGAAAACATTGAACAGTTCAGAAAAGAGTTCCAGGAGCTGAATATGGAAAATGATGCCATGAAAACGTCCTTTGCTGATGCACTAAAGGGGAATGTGGCAGTAAAAGAGGCTGTAAAGGTGGTGGCACTGGAAAACATACAAACAGTTGACTATAAAGAGACAGTAATCGAAAAAATGAAAGACGTTGTGATGGAAAGGGCAAACCCACTCATCAGACAGGCACTTGATAAGGAGAAGACAGTGGTAATCTCAGGCATAAGTGAATCCCAGGAGCCAACATGGCAGGGGAGACTTGAAGAAAATAAAGCTAGGGTTGTAGACCTGATAAGAAAGCTTGGAGTAGTATGTGGTCCTGAGGATATTGTAAACATACACCAACTAGGTAAATATTCGAGGGAAGGAAAGCCGAGACCAACAAAAGTAACCTTTGAGAGAGGGGAGACATGTAGGGAAATATTGTTGAGAAAAAAAAGTCTAAAAGACCTTCAAGAATGCAAAGAAGTGTTCATTAGACGATACAGAACACAGGAAGAGATGGGAAAGATCAAAAACTTGTTGCAAGAGGCAAGAAGGTTAAATGATGAAAGAAATGAAGAAGAGAAGAAAAATTTTCGTTACGGAATACTTCCAGACAAAGGGGAGATAAAGAAGATAATGACAGAAGATCAGGGGATGGGGCCTCATTAAGATTGTTATACACAAATGCTGATGGATTAGCTGGTAAGGCAGTAGAATTAAAAGATAGGATTCACAACAGTAAGGCAGATATAGTAGCAATTACAGAGACTAAGTTGAGTGAGGACATAAACAGTGTCACAGTTTTTCCTAAGGGCTTCAGAATACTAAGGGTCGAAAGATCTGAGAGGACTGGTGGAGGGATAGCACTGCTCATAAGTGAGAGGATTCAAGTTGAAGAGATAAACTTGGCTATAGAAAGTGAGTTCAGGGAATTTCTTGTTGCTCGCATAAATACTGGGTCAGAGAGCATTATAATAACTGTTGTATACAACCCACCAAGGAACCAAAATAGGCTTGAAATTTATGAGGAAAGTCATATAGGTACGATTGAAGTCATAAACTCAGTTGTTAACATGGCGCGGGAGAAAAAATGTAGGATTTTGATTATGGGAGACTTTAATCATAAAGAGATAGATTGGATAAATCTTGACCCACACAGTGGTGAGGACTCCTTTGGGGCAAGATTCCTAGATTGCGTACAAGGGAATTTCCTACACCAACATGTAATGGAACCAACAAGAGCCAGGGGTGGGGATGAGCCATCACTACTTGATCTGGTGTTCACAGATAATGTGTTGGATATTGAAAATATTGAGTATGAACCACCAATTGGAAAGAGTGACCACTGTGTGTTGTTGATGGAGTATATCATTGAAGACATTCTTCCTGAGAGTAGAGGCACTGAGGACATGAGGAGGAACTATCAGAAAGGAGATTACATCAAAATGAATGAGCTTTTTGCAGTTATTGACTGGAGAACCTTATTTTACAACAAATCTGTACAAGAAATGTATGACATCTTTTGTGAGAAATATGGGAAGATTGTAGATTGCTGCATACCTGTCACCAAAGTAGGTGTAATTCATGCCAGAGAGAAATGGTTCGATAATGGGTGTAAAAGAGCTAAGGAGTGGAGAGACAAATGCTGGAAAAGGTATAGGAGGAGAAAAAACATAAATGCCTGGCAAACCTACAAAAGAGCAAGAAATGACTACCTAAGTAAAAGGAGAGAGGCAGAGAAAGATTATGAGAGGGACATCACCAGGAAGGCTAAAGAAAATCCCAAGCTTTTCCACAGCTTTATCAGAGGAAAACTGAAGGTAAAAGAACAGGTTTTAAGGCTAAAGAGAGCGGATGGAAGCATCACTGAGACGGACGAAGAGATCTGCAAAGAATTGAACAAGGAGTTTCAGTCAGTATTTACAGTAGAAAATACCCCACCCCCTCAGATCGCAGTGATAGAAGCTCAAGGGCCGGTATTAGAGAACATCAACCTTACAGCCACAGAGGTATGCAAAGCGCTGATGGATTTAGATGTTCATAAAGCTACAGGTCCTGATGACATATCCCCTCATGTGCTTAAAAAATGCGCAAACACAATATCAGTGGCACTAAGTATCATATTTAAGGAGTCATTGGAGTCGGGGGAGATTCCAAGATGCTGGAAACAAGCAAATGTGATACCTATCTTCAAAAAGGGAAGGAGGGATACGGCTCTGAACTATAGACCAGTTTCCTTGACCAGCATAGTTTGCAAAGTTATGGAGAAACTACTAAGGAAACATATCTCTCTTCACTTGGAATCCTTCAACTTTTTGTCAGTGAGGCAACATGGCTTCAGAGAAGGCAGATCAACAGTAACAAACTTATTAGAATTTTATGATGAGGTAAGCCAAATCTTACAGGAAAGAGAGGGCTGGGCAGATTGCATATTCCTAGACTTCCAGAAAGCGTTTGACACTGTTCCACATGGGAGACTTATTAGGAAGCTGCAATCAATGGCTAGAATAGGTGGAAATGTCTTGGAATGGATAAAAACTTACTTAGAAGGAAGGGAACAGAGGGTTAGAGTAAGACACTCAGTGTCTGAATGGAGAAGAGTTAGTAGTGGAGTTCCACAGGGTTCAGTTTTAGGGCCACTTTTGTTCCTTGTATATGTAAATGACCTACCAGAGTCTGTAAATTCATTCATGAATATGTTTGCAGATGATGCAAAGATTGTGAAGAAAGTAAAAAACGAGAACAATGGTAGAGAACTACAGGAGGATCTAAATAATCTGCATGAGTGGTCAGAAAAGTGGCTAATGAAATTCAATACCTCAAAATGTAAGGTAATGAGAATGGGTACAAGTGCAAGAAGGCCCAAGCTTGACTACTCGGTGGCTGGAGTACAACTTCAGGAGACAGAAAATGAGAGAGATCTAGGAGTAAACATATTGGCAGATTTGTCTCCAGAAATACATATAAATGGCGTAGTAAGGGCAGCATATGCATTCTTATCAAATGTAAGGGTAGCCTTCAGGCACATGGACAAGGAAATGTTCAGAAATATTTATGTAACCTATGTGAGGCCAAAACTCGAATATGCAGCCCCCTTTTGGAATCCGCACTTGAAAAAGCACATAGCTAAGCTTGAAAAAGTTCAAAGACATGCCACGAAACTGGTGCCAGAAATACGCAATCTCGGTTATGATGAGAGGCTGAGGGAATTAGACTTGCCATCACTCGAAGCTAGAAGAGTAAGGGGGGATATGGTGACAGTCTTTAAATTCCTTCATGGTTATGATAGAGTGGATAGGGATCGATATTTCGATATGGCTGGCTCTAGAACTAGAGGTCATAGTTTGAAGCTTCGGAAGAAAACTTGTTTGCAGGATGTAAGGAAATACTTTTTCAGTGTAAGAGTAGTTGATAATTGGAATTGGCTAAGCGAGGAGGTAGTTAATGCTACCTCAATCCATAGTTTTAAGGACAGGTATGATAAGTATC
>JAXCGZ010005804.1:37500-52500 GCA_037179515.1 Halocaridina rubra
TCATAAGACAAAACAAGTTAGATATAAGCATTTACAGAAAGCCATAATTTTCTTGTCTGGGTGTAAATTTCATAAGCTGTTGCTACGAACATTTTAAACATAATTAATTTACATAATGAAATAGATTTCCTACTTGGTTTCTTTGTTGCAAATGGATATCCACCCAATATATTTTATGAACATCTTAGAAATTTTCTTAATAAGATTTTTTTTACCTCAAACTTGTAGATATACGTAAATTTCATTAATTTGTTTGTGTGAATGTGCTTTTTATATAAATTTTACTTATTTACAATTATAATTTTGATTAGAGTAACTTCATGTATGGGTTCTTTTTCACGCTTTCAAAGGTACATGATTATGAACACAGTGGATGTTTGAAACGTTGTTGTGTGATGATATATTATAAGGAGATTAAATAAATTAAATGTGTTCCACGATGTTTGCTTGGACCGTTCTCGCCCTTCAGTTTATCATCATCATCATCATTATTATCTTTATTATTAATATTATCTATATTATTATTATCTTTATTATTATTATTGTTATTATTATTATTATTATTATTATTATTATTATTATTATTATTATTGTTATTGTTATTGTTATTATTATTATTATTATTATTATTATTATTATTATTATTGTTATTATTATTATTATTATTGTTATTGTTATTGTTATTGTTATTATTAATATTATTATTGTTATTGTTATTGTTATTTTCATTGTTATTATTAATATTATTATTGTTATTGTTATTGTTATATTTATTATTGTTATTATTATTATTGTTATTGTTATTATTATTAGTTTTATTATTATTATTATTATTATTATTATTATTATTTTTATTATTATTATTATTATTATTATTATTATTATTATTATTATTATTATTATTATTATTATTATTAGTAGTAGTAGTAGTAGTAGTAGTAGTAGTAGTAGAAGTAGTAGTAGTAGTAGTAGTAGTAATAATAATATTATTATTTATTATTATTATTATTATTATTATTATTATTATTATTATTATTATTATTATTATTATTTTTATTATTATTATTATTATTATTATTATTATTATTATTATTATTATTATTATTATTATTATTATTATTATTATTATTATGATTCATGTATGTTGTTTGTGTTGCACAGGTAGCAATTTAGTAAAATAAAAAAAAATAAAAGGTGTACAAGGAGTATGTGCCAGACTGTACGATAAATACTTGCATGCATAAATATGTTTGCTTAATGGTGATGGCGTGACCAATGCTTAATACTAAAAGCACTTGCTGACGTACTTGTATGCATCATTGCTATGCTCTGTCTGCTCATATGATTGGCTGTCTGTATGTATAAATGTTTCTACGTATATGTATTATTTATATGTGCACGTCTTGATGCCAATATCTGTGCATGTATCCATATTTGTATGCCTGTATGCATGCATATATGTATGTATGTATGTATGTATGTATGTATGTATGTATGTATGTATGTATGTATGTATGTATGTATGTATGTATGTATGTATGTATGTATGTATGTATGTATGTATGTATGTATGTATGTATGTATGTATGTATGTATGGATGGATGGATGGATGGGTGGATGTGTATGAGTATTATATACTGTATATCATAATATGATATATAATTACAGTATTAGGTTGACCTACTAGTAGTAGCTTATCCCCTACCACCATTCGCCCGTTGCAATCCTACAATTGAAGGATTTCGGACTTAATTAGGAATGGCCAAAACAGTTCCAAGTTAAGCCTTCCTTCAGTCACGATTCTTCTCCTCTGCCAACATTTACACCGAATATTACATTTGACTAGTCACGACACTCCTAACTGTGTCTCTCTTTGCTTTCTTTTCTCATATCATTGTAACTATTATGAAAGGTTCACATCTCGTGGCCTTGAGTATCCGGCATAGTAGAGTGCTAAGAAACTCCGGGGATCTTGTTGACTCTACTATAGGCATGAAGTAGACACGCCTGATGGTAGTAATGGTTCTGCCCTTAATCTTGCACCTCCCGATAGATCAGTTTCTTTTACTATTCATTTTTCTTTCATCCGAGGACTGTACTCTAACGTTTCATTTTTGGAACAGCACTTAGATATATCCCTCCCTAACCTCCGTGGCTCTCCAACTGTTGAGTCGTTCATCCCTGACCCATTACAAATCTCTCAATAACAGCCTGTATTCTTGTTTCCGTTCTAGATGTGGGGTCTGTGCCTACCTTAACATCAACAGACATATTGCAAGGCTCATGGACTTTGAATCTCCCAATTTCGATGTTCTGTGGATGAAGATCGGTCTCTTCTCCACCACTATATTTCTTTGCTTCTGATACAGCTCTCTTAACTTCACTGACTTTGTGTCCATCTTTGAATATCTTTCCTCTGGCGATGAGTCCTTGCTGTCTTCTCACCCACATGCTGAAGTTCTCACATTGGAGACTTCAATGTGGATCACAGCAAGTGATTTCTCTCTACTCACTCAGACGTGGGGGGGGGGGGAGGAATTGATGCCCTTGCTTTCTCTGTCACTCACAACCTATAACAGATTATCAAACATACTACTCATAAGATTCCGTAGGTAAAATGTGAAACCCATCGGGAGACGGGGGAAGTACGAGCATATGGCTTTTTCCCGGGAGCACAATTAGGTTAAAACAAACGGCCACTTGCGCACGCACATACTCAAACACATATAGGCTTACAATGGGAAACAACATTACCTTTAGTGACCGATTCGTTATTAACTTTCAAACTTCAGTAATACTACTACTACTACTACTACTACTACTACTACTACTACTACTACTACTAATAATAATAATAATAATAATAATAATAATAATAATAATAATAATAATGTTCCGGTTTTACGTCACGGACTCCCATTTCTACCAAGGGCTAGGACAGTTGCCTTCTTGCGAAGGACTTGTTTTGGCAGAAGTAATCGTTATTCTGAGTGCATGCCCTTGCTAACCTCAGACCGTGACGGGGAGCGAACCCTCGACCTGACGCCTCAGAGTCGCGGACGCTACCACTTGAGCCACGGTGAGTACAATAATGATAATAATAATAATAATAATAATAATAATAATAATAATAATAATAATAATAATAATAATAATAATAAAAATAAATAAAAAATTATAATAAACTAAAAATAAAAATAAAAATAAAAATAGAAATAGAGATGGAACTAATAATAATAATAATAATAATAATAATAATAATAATAATAATAATAATAATAATAGTAATAATAATAATAATAATAATAATAATAATAATAATAATAATAATAATAATAATAATAGTAATAATAATAATAATAATAATAATAATAATAATAATAATAATAATAATAATAATAACAATAATAATAATAATAATAATAATAATAATAATAATAATAATAATAATAATAATAATAATAATAATAATAATGATGATAGTAATAATAATAGAAATAATAATAATAATGATAATAATAATAATAATAATAATAATAATAATAATAATAATAATAATATAATAATAATAATAATAATAATGATAGCAATAATAATAGAAATAATAATAATAATGATAGTAATAATAATGGAAATAATAATATGATAATAATAATAATAATATTAATAATAATAATAATAATAATAATAATAATAATAATAATAATAATAATGATAAGAAGAAGAAGAAGAAGAAGAAGAAGAAGAAGAAGAAGAAGATAAAGAAGAAGGCATTTTCTCACTTGAATATATATATATATATATATATATATATATATATATATATATATATATATATATATATATATATATATATATATATATATATATATATATATATATATATATAATAGCTTGCCATTCATAGACATTTTGTTACACAGAAAACCTTTTTCCTTGAGGTCTGATATTTTTAAAGATGTCGTGCATTTCTTGTACAGATTTGTTGTTAAATAAGGTCCTCCATTCAATAACTGCAAAAAGCTCATTAATTCTGATTAATCTCCTCTCGGAGAGTCCCTTTTCATGTCCTCAGTGCCTCTACTTTCAGGCAGAACAGTTTCGGTGATATACTCCATCAACAACACACAGTGGTCACTTTTTCCAATTGGTGTTTCATACTCAATTTGTTCAATATTTAGCACATTATCTGTGAATACTAGATCGAGCAGCGATGGCTCATCCTCACCCTTGGCCCTCGTTGGTTCCAAGAAATGTTGGTGTAGGAAATTCCTTTGTACGCAATCTAGGAATCTTGTCCCGAATGAGTCCTCTCCACTGTGTGGGTCAAGTTTTATCCAATCTCTCTCTCTATGATTAAAACCTCCCATAATCAAAATCCTACATTTTCTCTTCCGTGTGTGTGTGTGTGTGTGTGTGTGTGTGTGTGTGTGTGTGTGTGTGGTTTTGTGTTTGTACGTACTCATTTATACACGTTCTGGATGAGCATTTCATAAAGTTCATAAAGATGTTTTGCCTTAAAAATTCCCCTGAAAAGTCCTCCTTATATATTTAGAAAATAATACGAATATTACTTCCAAAATATATAAATTTAACTACTATTAAAATCTCATTATTTTGGTCGTTTGTGTTCAATAAGGAAAATATTTTGATTAGTTACATAATAAATAAATCTCTCTCTTGCGGAAGTGAAGCTTGGATGGTGGTTCCCTACATTAATGAGGAAGGAGCTGTGGTAGGGTTGTTTTTTTGGGGTGAGTAATCCAACATTAATGAGGTAGGGACCCTCGGGAGGGGGTTAATGCTTTGTAGGGTTGGGTGGGGTCTATTGGGTTGGTTAGCTTGGCGCAAAAATTCCCAACCTGGGTTCCAGTAACTTCAAGGGAATCGAGAAGGGGTTCCCTGGGGTGCGCCAAAGAGTGGCTTTGTCTTTTAAGTGATGAGTTGCCAAGTACCAATCAGGCAGTTTCCAGAACTGGCGTTATTGCTTATATAAAAACATTAATCAAATATATGCCTAGGGGGTATGGGACATAGGAAAGGAAGGAAATTCCTCCCTTTGAGTAAATTAAAGCCTTGAGTTTAATGAGTTTGGTCAACTCTAATACTGGGCTTCATTTTTTTATCTCTGACTTCCCAGCCATATCCTGGTAGAATAATATATATATATATATATATATATATATATATATATATATATATATATATATATATATATATATATATATATATATATATATATATATATAATTATATTTTTTATTACTTTATCTAGTTAATCATTGATGTCAGTAACTTACTGGATGATAGGTTATGATATATATAATCTGCAGATATCCATGAACACCAAATAGATACAACATGGCCTTCAATCAAAGTAGTTGGCCGGACTTGTAAGTTGGCCTAGGCTACATAATGGCAGCTGGAAACGCAATCTTCTCTTCTGTCTCTATTTTAAGAGCTTTTTCATGTGATTGTGTTTAAATCACCTGCTGGATATATAAAGGTGTGCTTACGTCTGTTTGTCTTGAGATTCATCTGTCCTTCTACGGCTGCCTTTCCTTTAAGATATCTTGGGGCCTTTAATTCACTTAATGACTCAAAAGATGAGTTTGAGTCTTTTAATCATATGGTATCTGTAGTCCCTTGTTCCAGTTTGTCCTTGTAAATGGTCTAATTTGTGTTAAATAACTCTCTATAATAGTCATGTTTGTGTTTAAAAAAAAAAACTAATGAATATACAGGTGTTTTTATGCCAAATTTTCTTGAACTGCCTATGCCCAGTCGTTTTTGTCTATCTACAGGGTATCCACAAAGTCTGGGTACATAGGAAATTTCACTATGCAGACCTATTCAATCGACTTCACCTGAATTTTGTAAAGCGCATCAAATAATGCATTGAAAATGATGGAAATCATGTTGAAAATATTATTTATTAACATTAGATTTAAATAAAATTGTTTTGTTTTAAAAGTGTGTTAATCTCCTGTGTACCCAGACTTCGTCTGGGTACACAGGAGATTAACACATACTTTTAAAACAAAACAATTTTATTTAAATCTAATGTTAATAAATAATATTTTCAACATGATTTCCATAATTTTCAATGCATAATTTGATGCGCTTTACAGAATTCAGGTGAACTCGATTGATTAGGTCTGCACAGTGAAATTTCCTAAGTACCCAGACTTTGTGGACACCCTGTAGCTAGCTAGTACATGATAAAAACACCTTCTTCAGGCGATCCAAGTCTATGTCTGTATACGATTCAATTTATGAATCTACAGGTGTGCGTATGTTAATTTTTCTTGTGAGATCTTTGCTCCAGCCTGTTTGCTCTTTCAGTTAGTCTTTGTGCAAGTACCTCTCTCGAATTTTTTATGTAATTACCTAATTGTGCCTACGAGAGAGAGACCCATGCTCGTAGCTGCACGTCTCCTGGTCGCTTCCATTTTATTACTCAGTGATACTTATCATACTTGTCCTTAAAACTACGTATTGAATTAGCATTAACTACCTTCTCGCTTAGCGACTTCCAATCATCAACTGCTCTTACACAACAACAACAACAAATACTTCTTAACATCCTGCAGAAAAGTTTTCTTACGAAGCTTCAAACTATGACCTTTAGTTCAAGTGTCAGCCATATATCAAAATATAGATCCCTATCCACTCTGTCGTGTCTGTGTGTGTGTATGAGAATATTTAATTCGCTTCATAAATGTATGGGCGTGTTTATATCAGTTTTTTCTTGTGAAAATCTTTGTTCCAGTCGGTCTGCCCTCTGTGTAAAGGGGGGTTTACATGGTCAAACGGTTCGTCGAACGCGGTTCGACAGACAAGTGTTTGAAGTAATGTTCGAACGTGTGAACTGGGTATTTGGTTGTCGAACACGTTTACACGTTTGTCGAATGTGTTCGACAACCAAATACTCCGTTCACACGTTCGAACATCATTTCAAACACTTGTATGTCGGACCGCGTTCGACGAACCGTTTGACCATGTAAACCCCCCTTAAATGTCCGTCTTCTATACTTATAATTGTGGCTGTGTTTAAGTGGCTAATTATATCACCGAATGACTGTCTGGGTGTGCGTTATGCTGTTTTTTTGTTGAGGTCTGTCTACTCCTTTTATGCACTCTCCCTTAGTGTTGGTTTATTCAAAGACCTAACCCAATATGCATGTGTGGGCGGATGTGTATTGACTTGCATATTTAATTCAACTAAGGAATGCAGAGTGGTATTTGTTTCTGTATTTCTTATGGCATCTTTGTTCCAGACTGTGATTTCTATGAATTATCAAGTGTGTGTGTAATTACCTAATTGTTTGTTTGTTTGTTTGTTGTGTGTGTGTGTGTGTGTGTGTGTGTGTGTGTGTGTGTGTGTGTGTGTGTGTGTGTGTGTGTGTGTGTGTGTGTGCTCGGATGCCTGTCTAATTACCGAACGTTTGTGGATTTGTGTGTTGGAAGATATTATTTCACCTAATAAATGAACAAGGTTGTTAATTTTACTTTCATTTTTTGGTAACTGTGTGTGTATGTGTATATATATATATATATATATATATATATATATATATATATATATATATATATATATATATATATATATATATATATATATATATACACACACACACACACACATATACAGTATATATATATATATATATATATATATATATATATATATATATATATATATATATATATATATATATATATATATATATATATATATATATATATATATATATATATATATATATATATATATATATACATAAATACATACATATACCTTGGCTGTTTCCCCCTTTAATTGGGGGGTAGCCGACATCAAGAAAGGAAAACATATAGGGGGATTACTTTGCTCTATGGGCAATGACGAGGGAGCTAGCGACCGTTCAGATGGCACTGCTGGAGTGCCACAGCCCATCCTCCCAGCTCTTCCACAACCTGTGTCGCTTCACAACTGCCAGCTCCTCCTACTGCCCCTACCACAGGGCTATCTCTGTAAGATGCAGCCCCGTGGTAACAGCAGATGCCCATCAGAGCCGCGTCACAATCGCTCGGCACTCATTCCTATTCCTAGCACGCTTACTTGCTTCCCTCACATCCATCCTCCTATCATTCAGGGCTCTCCTTACTCCATCCATCCATCCAAACCTAGGCCTCCCTCTAGCATTTCTCCCATCAACTCTCGCATTCATCACCTTTTTCAGCAGCCTTTCATCATTCATCCTTTCCACATGGCCAAACCATCTCAGAACATTCATATCTACTCTGGCTGCAATTTCTCTCCTCACACCCGTTCTTGCTCTCACCACTTCATTCCTAACCCTATCCAATCGAGATACACTAATCATACTCCTCAGGCATTTCATCTCAAACACATTTAGTTTCCGTCTCTCACTTACTTTCATACCCCATAACTCTGATCCATACATCACAGTTGGCACAACCACTTTCTCATACAAAACTTTCTTAACATTCATTTCCAACCCTCTATTCTTCATCACTCCTTTCAATGCACCCAACACTTTACATCCTTCATTCACTCTGTGACACACATCTGCTTCCACTCCACCATTTGCAGCTATAACCGAGCCTAAATACTTAAACTGATTAACCTCCTCAAGTGTCTCTCCATTCAACATAACATTCAATCCAGCGCCATCCTCATTTCTTGTACACCTCATAACCTTACTCTTTCCCACATTCACTCGCAGCTTCCTTCTCTCACACACCATTCCAAATTCTGACACTAACTGACACAGCTTTTCCTCTGAATCTGCCACCACCACAGTATCATCTGCAAATAGCAACTGATTCAGCTCCCACTCGCTATCATCCCCATCTACCATTCTCAAACCTCGACCACGCACTCGCTCATTAACCTCTCTTACAACTCCATCAATATACAAATTGAACAGCCATGGTGACATCACACATCCCTGTCTCAGTCCCACACTCACTGGAAACCACTCACTCACTTCATTCCCTACCCTAACACAAGCTCTACTACCCTCATACAAACTCTTCACTGCATGCAACAATTTACCATTGATTCCATATAATCTCAAAACATTCCACATAGCCTCTCTATCAACTCTATCATATGCTTTCTCCAGATCCAAAAATGCAAAATACACATCCTTACCCTTTGCTAAATATTTCTCACATAACTGCCTAACTATAAAAATCTGATCTATACAACCTCTACCTCTCCTAAAACCACTCTGTACTTCCGCGATCACATATTCTGTCTTATCCCTAATCCTATTAACCAGTATCCTACCATACACTTTTCCTACCACACTTAACAAACTTATACCCCTAAAATTACTGCATTCATACATATCTCCCTTACCTTTGTATAGGGGCACTATACAGGCAATCACCCAATCCACTGGCACCAATGACAACATAAAGTATATATTAAACACTCTCACTAACCATTCCAATGCAGTCACACCCCCTTCTTTCAACATCTCCGGTCCCACACCATCCATTCCAGGTGCTTTACTACTATCGCTTCATACAATGCCCTTTTCACCTCCTCTCTTGTAATCTCTCTCTCATTTTCATCTCCCATTACTGGCCCTTGAACCCCTCCCACTGCCACTATAGCTGCCTCTCTATATCTTCCTCAACATTCAGCAAGCACTCAAAATATTCTGCCCATCTTTTCCTTGCATCGTTCCCTCTTAACATCTGTCCATTCACATCTTTCACTGTCTCTTCCATCCTCGATCCACCCTTCCTTGCTCTCTTCACTTCTTTCCAAAACTTCTTTTTATTCTCCTCATATGACCTACTAAAATCCTGTCCCCACCTAACATTTGCCAACCTCTTCTCTTCCTCTACCTTCCGCTTGGTTTCCACATTTTTCTCCCTATATCTTTCATACTTCTCCCTACTTTTACACTGCAGCCATTCCTCAAAAGCCCTCTTTTTCTCTTCCACCTTCATTTTCACCCCTTCATTTCACCACTCGCTGCCCCTCCTCATGCCACCTCCAACAAACCTCTTTCCACACACATCACTTGCATGTCCCACAAAACATTCTTTCATCAACCTCCATTCCTCCCCTAACTCCCCAACTTCTCTTTCTTTCACCCTGTCATATGCCACTCTCAACCTGTCCTGATATTCATATATATATATATATATATATATATATATATATATATATATATATATATATATATATATATATATATATATATATATATATATATATGTGTGTGTGTGTGTGTGTGTGTGTGTGTGTGTGTGTGTGTGTGTGTGTGTGTGTGTGTGATTACCTAATTGTGATTACCTAATTGTGTTTACGGGAAAGAGCCCAAAGCTCGTATCTTCCCGTCTCCTCATCGGTTCCATTTTATACTTAGTGATATTTATCATACCTGTCCTTAAAACTATGGATTGAGATAGCATTAACTACCTCCTCGCTTAGCGAATTCCAGTTATCAACTACTCTTACACTGAAAAAGTATTTCCTTACATCCTGCAAAGAAGTTTTCTTACGAAGCTTCAAACTATGACCTCTAGTTCTAGAGCCAGCCATATCAAAATATCGATCCCTATCCACTCTATCATAACCATGAAGGAATTTAAAGACTGTCACCATATCCCCCCTCACTCTTTTAGCTTCGAGTGATGGTAAGTCTAATTCCCTCAGCCTCTCATCATAACTGAGATTGCGTATTTCTGGCACCAGTTTCGTGGCATGTCTTTGAACTTTTTCAAGCTTAGCTATGTGCTTTTTCAAGTGCGCATTCCAAAAGGGGGCTGCATATTCCAGTTTTGGCCTCACATAGGTTGCATAAATATTTCTGAACATTTCCTTGTCCATGTGCCTGAAGGCTACCCTTACATTTGATAAGAAACCATATGCTGCCCTTACTATGCCATTTATATATATTTCTGGAGACAAATCTGCCAGTATGTTTACTCCTAGATCTCTCTCATTTTCTGTCTCTTGTAGTTGTACTCCAGCCACCGAGTAGTCAAGCTTGGGCCTTCTTGCACTTGTACCCAGTCTCATTACCTTACATTTTGAAGTATTGAATTTCATTAGCCACTTTTCTGACCACTCATGCAGATTATTTAGATCCTCCTGAAGTTCTCTACCATTGTTTTCGTGTTTTACTTTCTTCACAATCTTTGCATCATCTGCAAACATATTCATGAATGAATTTACAGAGTCTGGTAGGTCATTTACATATACAAGGAACAAAAGTGGCCCTAAAACTGAACCCTGTGGAACTCCACTACTAACTCTTCTCCATTCAGACACTGAGTGTCTTACTCTAACCCTCTGTTCCCTTCCTTCTAAGTAAGTTTTTATCCATTCCAAAACATTTCCACCTATTCTAGCCATTGATTGCAGCTTCCTAATAAGTCTCCCATGTGGAACAGTGTCAAACGCTTTCTGGAAGTCTAGGAATATGCAATCTGCCCAGCCCTCTCTTTCCTGTAAGATTTGGCTTACCTGTGTGTGTGTGTGTGTGTGTGTGTGTGTGTGTGTGTGTGTGTGTGTGTGTGTGTGTGTGTGTGTGTGAGAGAGAGAGAGAGAGAGAGAGAGAGAGAGAGAGAGAGAGAGAGAGAGAGAGAGAGAGAGAGAGAGAGAGAGAGAGAGAGAGAGAGAGAGAGAGAGTGTATGTGAGCATCTATACGTGTGTGTATGTGTGTATATTTGCAGATGCATGTAAGATTTGCTGAAGCTGCAAGACACCATGCTTTAGATATTTCCTCTGAGGAGCAAGTAGACAAAGAGCTTCTTACATTTAAGTAACAAATCTCTCCTCCAGAAGTGATTATTGGTAAAAGTTTCTTGCAGACTTGATTTGCAAGTTTTCGTGAGCCATGCTTTCATTGCCAGGCTAAATAAACATTACTGAAATAAATCCAGGCAGAAATTAATGATGATACATAACAACTTTTTCCATAAAGCCCAGAAATCTTTTTCCAAGAGTGAGTCTTCAACACACACACACACACACACACACACACACACACACACACACACACACACACACACACACACACACACACACACACACACACACACACACACACACACACACACACACACACACACACACACACACACACACACACACACACACAGTCATTGCATATTTCCAATAGTGATTTTTTGTAATTATAAACATTATGTTTATATATTTATCTGAGTTTTATTGTGCAAATAATAATAATCTTCTTAATTTCCTTTTCTCAGGCGAGGTTATAGGTCTAAGCACTTTCGAAGGTAGGCCTCAGTGAAAGCGGAAAATCACTTCTTGTTCTTCGACGATCCTCTTTCATATAGACTTGGGGGAGTGCTTTTTTTTTTTTTCTTATCTTATACCGACTTATTTTTCACCATATATTTTTTTTTATTTTGTAATATGTAACCTTTGGTAAAGGTCATGTGCTATGCTATTTCATTCAAAAATAGTCTGCTAAAACTTAAAATTGATAATATATATATATATATATATATATATATATATATATATATATATATATATATATATATATATATATATATATATATATATATATATATATATATATATATATATATGTATATATATATATATATATATATATATATATATATATATATATATATATATATATATATATATATATATATATATATATATATATATATATATGTATATATATATATATACATATATATATATATATATATATATATATATATATATATATATATATATATATATATATATATATGTATATATATATATGTGTGTGTGTGTATATATATATATATATGTATATGTATATGCATACGTGTATGTATATGTATGTATGTACATATAAATATATATATATATATATATATATATATATATATATATATATATATATATATATATATATATATATATATATATATATATACATATATATAATGTCGTATGCATGTTGGCATATTTTCATTATTCATAATGCTTTTTTCTTTATTTAGCCTTTCCAAACAAGTCCCTCTGGTTTCTTAAGGTTAAGAATTCTGTCTTTAGTTCATATTAAATGATTCTTTTATCAACTACAAACGTGTAATTTGTGTGATTACAAATTATATATATATATATATATATATATATATATATATATATATATATATATATATATATATATATATATATATGTATATATATATATATATATATATATATATATATATATATATATATATATATATCTATATATATATATATATACATACATACATACATATAATGTATATATATATATATATATATATATATATATATATATATATATATATATATATATATATATATATATATATATATATATATATATATATATATATATATATATATATATATATATATATATATATATATATATATATATATATATATATATATATTTATATATATATATATATACACATACATACATATAATATATATATATATATATATATATATATATATATATATATATATATATATATATATATATATATATATATATATATATATATATATATATATATATATATATATATATATATATATATATATATATATATATATATATATATATATATATATATATATATATATATATATATATATATATATATATATATATATATATATATATATGCATACACACACATATATCGTTTCACAGTATAGTAAATTGTATTTAATTTTCGTTCTTTTGTCTTGACTTGATTTGGAAGTTACTCATGCATTTCTAATTAGCATTACACTTTATATAATTTTCTTTACAATCACATTACTTTTTTATACATTCTACTTCTTTTTGCAATTCTCTTTTAATCTTAGTTTTTGCCTTTTTTTTTGTATCTTTTTAATATCTACTAAGGACCACTTCATGCTATGCTAAGCCTACCGAATGCTTCCATATATGTGCAGATTTTTAAGTAAAATAAAAGCGAAAATTTGTGATTCACTTTATAGAGCATATCTCATCAGGACTGATGATGTATGACTTAGCTTTGCAATATATAGGTAAATGAACTACCAGAAAAGTTTGCTTTCCTTCTCGGAATGTATATATATATATATATATATATATATATATATATATATATATATATATATATATATATATATATATATATATATATATATATATATATATGAATCATTTTTTACCCCGACCGAGACTCGAACCTAGGACTTATGATTACTAGGTCAAGGCGCTACCACTACACCACAGAAGATTAAAAGGAATCCAACCTTATAGCTTATATCTGCTATACTTAGGAATGAACGCATTCTAACTGAATACCACTATGTTCATATTACATATGGCATTCAGTTAGAATGCGTTCATTCCTAAGTATAGCAGATATAAGCTATAAGGGTGGATTCCTTTTAACCTTCTGTGGTGTAGTGGTAGCGCCTTGACTTAGTAATCATAAGTCCTAGGTTCGA
Source organism: Halocaridina rubra (assembly GCA_037179515.1). Classification (NCBI taxonomy): domain Eukaryota; kingdom Metazoa; phylum Arthropoda; class Malacostraca; order Decapoda; family Atyidae; genus Halocaridina; species Halocaridina rubra. Next base: position 51,985 of record JAXCGZ010005804.1, read on the forward strand.
GTCCCGGTCGGGGTAAAAAAAATGATTCATGTTTTCACATATGTAATGTGCTTAATTGAATAAATATATATATATATATATATATATATATATATATATATATATATATATATATATATATATATATATATATATGTATATTATATATATATATATATATATATATATATATATATATATATATATATATATATATATATATATATATATATATATATATATATATATATATATATATATATATATATATATATATATATATATATATATATATATATATATATATATATATATATATATATATATATATATATATATATATATATATATATATATATATATATATATATATATATATATATATATACTGTATTTTACTATTCCTGTCTTTATTAATTCTGTGTTAAACTACATCGACGCGTGCATTATATATATATATATATATATATATATATATATATATATATATATATATATATATATATATATATATATATATATATATATATATATATA
>JAXCGZ010005804.1:57500-77500 GCA_037179515.1 Halocaridina rubra
AGTCCGTGACCTAAAACCGGAACATATATATATTATATATATATATATATATATATATATATATATATATATATATATATATATATATATATATATATATATATATATATATATTTATATATATATATATATATATATATATATATATATATATATATATATATATATATATATATATATATATATATATATATATATATATATCTGATCTCGCCAAGCAATATGACATGGAGAAATTGACCATCTGTACTATTTTAAAGAATAAAGAGGCCTTAAAGGCAGCTGACGTGGCTAAAGGAGTGACTATATTAACGAAGCATTGTTAGTTTGGAGTGATGTGCACTCTTTCACTGAGAGGCATCACACTAACAAAACTGTGTCTAGCAGTGCATGGAGCATTTTAAATGACAATGTGATGTCCCATTTCCGAAAAATTCTTCAACAAAGAAAAACACAAATTTCCCTGGATCATTTTCTTCTGGAAACACCAGCCAATGAACCACATGCAAGAGAGAATAAAGAGAGAAAATACCATAAATACCAGTACGGTTGCCCACCATATTTATGGAAGGGGACTCCCCTTCAAAGGAGTAGTCCTCCTCCTCCTCCTCCTCCACCACCATCCACGTGTGCCAGCAACTATCAATCACAATGGTAAAGTGCAATACAATTATCTTGTTTTATTTTAGTACAGTGTTAGAGTACTGTACTGTTTCTTTCTTTTATATATTTTTGCCACATATAAACCATAAAGAAAAAAAAAAAGAGTATATTTCTGAGGATGGGGATTGGACTGATTAATTTTACATTCATTTCAATGGAAAAAAATTGTGTCCAGTTAGGAACATTTCGACTTGCGAATGGGGTTAAGGAACGGATTAAGTATGTAACAAGAATTTCTACTATATATATATATATATATATATATATATATATATATATATATATATATATATATATATATATATATATATATATGAATAATATTTACTCCGACCGGGACTTGGACCTAAGACTTATAATTACTAAGCCAAGGTTTCTTTGATTATATATATATATATATATATATATATATATATATATATATATATATATATATATATATATATATATATAATATATATATATATATATATATATATATATATATATATATATATATATATATATATGATTCTATTTCACGAGAAACACGTGAATATTGTAAATATGTGAATGTTTAAGGCTACTTAAGGAAATTTCCTTTCGTAACTATAACCATTCATATATATATATATATATATATATATATATATATATATATATATATATATATATATATATATTTATATATATATATATATATGAATCATATTTTACCCCTGACCGGAACTCGAACATAAGACACATAATTACTGTGCCAAGGCGCTATCAACTACACCACTAAAATCCTAAAACAGAAACAAAACTTACAGCTTAACTGCTATTATAGAAATGAAAGCATTCTGAGTGTCATTTTGTTCATATGACAGCTTCTCCTAACCTCACTCGTGGCTTCGTTCTTAATGCGAATCTCAGTAGAGCAGTTATGCTGTAAGGTGTATTTCTCTTATAGGCCTACAGTGGTGTAGTTCACAGTGCCTTGGGACAGTAATTATGTGTCTTAGGTTTGAGTCCCGGTCAGGGCTAAAATATGATTCATGTTTTCACATAGGGTAATGTGCTTAATTGATTATATATATATATATATATATATATATATATATATATATATATATATATATATATATATATATATATATATTCGTTGTTTTATATAATGGGCTTTTCCTACCGTTTTAGTCTGTATGTTAACAATTCAGTGTTATTAATATATATATATATATATATATATATATATATATATATATATATATATATATATATATATATATATATATATTGCAAGACATACCCTGAAGATATTCTGACAAAGAGATGATATATGTACCCATCACAGGGGTTCAAATTCCGGGGACGTGGATATGAGATAGGTGGTCAGTCTTTGAGTTTGAAATGGGAGCTTTGAATATTTGATCGTATTCATTCAGAGCTCATGAAGATATCTTAGCACAAGAGAGGCAACAGTTTTCAAAAAATGAACACACTGCACTAGGAAAATACAGTTACATGAGGATTTACGACATTGCAACAAGAAAAACAATGATATCCGCTGTTACTACTACTACTTGGTAGTAAAAGTAACATGTACCACTTGTAGTTGGATCAAATTACGTTAAAGCAAGGATCGTTAATATCAAGGAGTCAAAATTCAGGAAAAAATTATTTAAGATATAAAAACAAAGGTTAAAGAGAAAGATAAAAATTAAAAATTATATGCAACTTAAAGCCATTATATTTAAGATGGTCAAACTCAGATGAGAACAAAAAAAAAAAAATCCAATGAATTTTAGTTTTAATGATTTAAGCAATAAAGACGGCAATCTTACTACAAATGATGTGATAATAGACCTTAAGAGCCTTACATACTCGAAGTTATGGGCCGATATGTATTTTTTTTTTTTTTCAAAGAAAAAACATTAAGATTCCCTTTATTCTGGGGGGTGAAGTTTAGAACGGGTGTGAAAAGTTTATCAGATATGCAAAGATATTCCTAATTTACCGGTAAGCTCTCTTATTCGACCCAACAAGAATGATTCTTAATTCTTTTCATGCTACCGGTTACATTAAACTTTAGATTCCTAATCTACAAGTCCCATATTCGAATCCCGACGGTAAAAGTGGAATATTTATTTAATTGCATCTTAATATTGTTCTGATCATAATAATAATAATAGCACTTACTGCAGTTCCAGAATTATTAACTTTGTTTTCTTTGTCCATCCGCCTTTGTTCTCCTTTGTCCTGTTGGAATCCCTTAACAACCTCAGCGTTTATCTCAAACCTATGATGGCCCCCTCGTTCTCGTCTATTATGAGGTCGTTATCAGTACCCCCCCCCTTTCCCTCCCTCCAAGTGCCAGGCTTTGTGGGGGAGGTTAATAAAATATATTGGTGTTTCAGTCTATATATAAATATATTTCATGAAGATACTTTTCTTACCTATGAAGTTATGTATTTCTTCATGTTTGCAACATTAAATTCTATGATTATAAAGATTTTTTTTTCCAAATTATCGGTATTTATTCTTTTTGCCTCCTCCTACCATCGGTGAGATTACAGAAAATTTATATCGATTTTCAGGTTGATAAGGAAATAAAATGAGTTTTTCTCTTTCCTTTGAGATTCTGAGAATAATTTGGACTTTCTTAAATATTTACATATTATTATGTAATGACAGTTTTTTCGTTTTAGGTGAAAATTTCTGGGGCATTGCTGCAAAATAGTTTACGATTTAAGTTATTAATAACAATAAAAGTAAATTTCTCTTTCTTTTAAGATTCTGAGAAAAATTAAAGATTGTCTTTTTAGTTATATATATATATATATATATATATATATATATATATATATATATATATATATATATATATATATATATATATATATATATATATATATATATGCAAAACAAATTATTATTTCACAACAAGTATGAAGCAGAAAAGGCCCATTAATAAAATACAATGAAGAACGAAGATGTACTATATATATTACGACTGGATTGCAGTCCTCTTTAGGATCAAATGATTCAATATATACAGAGCTGAAGTGAAAGAATATGGGGGGGGGGGAGATGCTAGTTATGATTCCCGGGAGGATCCACGATGGACTTAGCTTCAGATCTCAGGTCAGGTGGAGGGTCATTTGGCATAATTATCTTCATGAGGACATTTAAAATTGCTTCATCCACAATGTCAGATCTCCACTGGACATTCGATAAATTTAAGGTGTTTTATTTTTCTATAATGGCTGTTTCAAGTATGCTTGAAGCAGCCATTATTTTTTTACATATAGTATGCAATGCTTCATTTGATCGTGATTACATCAGTGGCTGTTAGCTGCCATAATTCTAGATTAGTTTACATGTAGTAAAATTTGTTATTGGTCCTTGGTGTGTGCTATCATTTTAAGTCAAATCTCCAATTTACATGGAAGATTTTCAAAGGATACACTACAGACAATTTGAATCAGATATAGTATAACAATGTTCTGATTAGAGTAATAAGTAGATACATATACACACATATATACATGCATGCAAATTTATTTATGTATGCGCACACAACAAATGCATATAAATACGTATACATATATATTAATAACTCATTATATAAGCAAATATAAGTGCCACTGGGACTTCATAATCATACATATCTAAGAGAGAGAGAGAGAGAGAGAGAGAGAGAGAGAGAGAGAGAGAGAGAGAGAGAGAGAGAGAGAGAGAGAGAGAGAGAGAATATCAATAAAAGTTGTTTGGGTGGCAAAATTCACACAAAGTTCACAGTAGCTCAAACCAAGAGGTCTGAAATCCTTAAGCATTTTGAGTGTTCTGTGTGCACTCTACCAGTTTTTTTTCTCAATTTACCTCCCATATATTTCTATAACTAAGTCTTATACGGGCAGCAACTCTATCATAGTCACCTGTTAGCATTTCACTCATGCTGTATTTGTGTCTCACCCTTCTAAAGTTTTCGTAATGATGGATCGAACAGCTGCTTACATGTTGTGAGAGTGTAGAAAGTTCTTACGAGTCACAGAATATGACAACATATTTCCTAGTACCAAGAACAATTTCGTACTCAATGGCTGATGACCACTTTGGCGTACTTACTGCTGTGTCAGATATTTGCTGCCCTTCAAAATAATCATAAACTATAATGCGGCACCCAGACCCTCCTGTATTGCTCACGAGAGACCCATCAGTATAAATGCAGTGTTTCATTGATATTTGGAACACTAGTTTCAATAAGGACTTCAGTTTCTTCTAATCATTGATGTTTTTTAATAATCGGAGTGACATGCAAACCAGATGATAATATTGGTAAGAGGATTTTTGGACCAATCCCCTTGCAAAGATTAATTAATCGTGCAGGACCGCTTATAAGCTTAATTATTTTGGGGTGAATTAGTCTGTCTGTATTTTACCTTTAATTAATGCTTTAATGATTGTTGGTGCTGACTGCGGCACTTGCCAAGGACCAGCAATACATGGATATGTCTGAACTGATTTCGCTAATTTGAGGTGGGAGGCTTAATTTATATTACATATTGATTATTCTGGTGCTCATAGGACAGCCAAGAAAAATACTCATTACTTTGTTTTGAGTTTTTTAAGGGTCTTAAGATAGAGGTAGTCATAGTGCAGAGCTGCAGGGTGTGATAGTCGACTAATGATCTAACATATGCAAGATAGAAAGTTTGGCATATGGTAATACCAATACTAGATATCCTATTGGCATGAAGCTTTAACGGTCTGAGTCTCTGTTGAAGTCTAATAGACTTATGGGAGCCCCACCCATATACTCTCTGCAAATCGGAGCTGAGAGTATACAATAAAGAGGACTGTAGGCAAAGACATGGAGACGAGGGGAGGATGGGGACTGAAAAAGATCATTGACGAAAAGAAGGAAAAGAGTAGGTGTAAGAGTAGAGCCCTGCAGAACACCACTGGTAACTGGGAATGAGCTATATTTTTTGCCATCAACAACCACACATATAAAACAGTCAGAAAAGAAAAACTTGATTTCAGAGAACAAAGAAAAGGGGTACAACCATGAGCAGGAAGTTTGGCCAACATAGCCTAGTTCCACACTCTGCCAAAAGCCATAGAGATATCAAGAGCAGCTTCAAATGATTCCCAATAGTTCTTCAGAGAAGATGGCAATACATGAGTGAGATAGGACAGGAGGTCACCAGTTGATCTTGCATTAAAGAAGCCGTACTGGCGATCGGGAATAAGCATGCTAAATTCAAGATGTTTCAAGAAGTAGGAATTGAGCAAAGTTTTGAATACTTTAACTATAGCAGAGGTAAGAGCAATAGGTCGATAGTTAGAAGAAATAGAGAGGTCACTGTTCTTAAGAAAAGGCTGAACTAGAGCATGCTTCCATGATGAAGGATAGATGCTGGTTGAGAGAATGAGGCGAAAAAGATGGAAAAGCACAGGATCCAGTTCATCTGCAACTCCTTAAGGAACCTTGTCTGTCTATTGAGAGTGAAGAACCTTATGGACTTGTTTGAAGAAAGAATAAGGGAAGCAGAGGGTTAGAGAGGGGAAAAGTACGAGGAATTGGTGCACTGGAATTGCTTATGGAAGAGTTGACAGAAAAGTGAGAGCCAAAGATATTGGCTTTGTTTGTGGGAGAGCAAGCTATGAAACCTGAGTAATTCAGCGATTCCTAGCTGTAATAAAAGCAGGTGAGTTTAATCAGAAGGAGAAGCCCGGTACGACCGGTATGCCCGATCAAAGGCCTAAGTAGCCATATAACAGGCATGATCAAACCAAGGATTAGGGGTAGAAAAGTTTTCATAGAAGAGGGGATGTACAACTCCATTCCCGATGTTATGATCTCAGTAACTTTTAGGGTTATTTGATCAGGGTTGTGGGTTTGAAAGCAGTAGTCATACCATGAGAAGTCAAAGAGAATGTTACACAAATCATCACAATGAGTACGCTCAAAGTGCCGAAAGCGGTGCTGAGTAGGAGGCATTGATGAAGTGGGAGCGAAAATGGAGGAGATTGATATCAAAGAATGGTCAGATTTCCAAGAGGGAAAAGTAAAGAATATGAATAGCTTGAAGGATTAGAAGTAGAGAATAGGTCAAGAGTATTAGCTGCATAGTCATGGCGATTAGGAACATGAGTAGTATATCTGATAATCTGCTCCAGGTCGTGAGTGACAGAGAAAGCAAGGGCTTCACTTCCTCCCACATCAGGGTTAGAAGAATGAAGCCACTCACTGCGGTGTACATAGAAGTCTCCAATATAGAGAACTTCAGCATGTGGGTGAAAAGATAGTAAGAACTCTTGGCAATAGGACAGAATTTCAAAGAAGGATATGAAGCCAGAGTTAGGAGATCAGTAGCAAAAGCAAAGTATAGTGGTAATGGAGAGATAGATTTTCAGCAAGAGAACAACACAGTCCGGAGATTCAAGGTCCATAAAACTTGCAATTGGAGTGTTAGTGTCACATAATGCACAGGCCCTACCTCTGGAACGAAAAAGGAAGCAAAGAGAAAAAGAGATGGGGAGTGATGTGACTAGTCAAATGTGATGGAATAGTGGATATATAAAGAAAACACCCGAATATTCTATGCAGATGTAGCCATAAGGAAAGAATCGTACCTGAAGTAGAACTTAATCTGAAGCTGTCTTGGCCAGTCCTAGTGAAGTCCGAAGTAACTTCAGTTTTAGTATTACAAAGGGCGGCTGTGCCTAGGTCAACTTACTAACCAATATATATATATATATATATATATATATATATATATATATATATATATATATATATATATATATATATATATATATATATATATGTTTACCATAGTAAAATAAAATCTTGGCTCATAGTCTTATCACTTTATTTAATTAAAGAATAATTATTGATAAGCCTAAAGACTAAATAAAAATAGATAATAATAATAATAATAATAATAATAATAATAATAATAATAATAATAATAATAATAATTATAATAATAATATCGGAGTTGGTAACGGGGTTCCGTGACGGTTTTCAACAAGCATCAACCAATGGGTACTCACCACCCACCCTTGTGATCTTAGCCAAAACAGGATGACGCAATACTATTTTATAGTAGCATCACCTTGCCGTCAAAGGCACAGTGGAAAGATAATGATAAATACACCTGTTTATTATTATTATTATTATTATTATTATTATTATTATTATTATTATTATTATTAGTATTATTGTTATTATTATTATTGATGTTGTTGTTGTTGTTGTTGTTGTTGTTGTTGTTTTTGTTGTTGTTGTTTTTGTTGCTGTTGTTAATATTATTATTATTATTATTATTATTATTATTATTATTATTATTATTATTATTATTATTCAGCAACGAGAGAGGAAGTATTTCCCATAGGAACACTAGCACTCGTGAAGAGCTGTCAGATCCTAGTACGTGAAAGGAACCTGATCCGAACCTCTCTCCTCTTATTTTAACACCAAGGAGGGTCTGGCGAATAATGACTTATGAACCTTTTATTTAAACTTGAGCTTTATATGATGTGAGCCAAGGGGCCCATAAGCATATGGACGAAGTTTTTTTTTTTTTTTTTTTTTTTTTTTTTTTTTTACTGGAGCCTCAAAGCCCTTTGTTTACTGTAAGAGTAAGTTAGATTTGGTTTTACTCTCCCCAAGGATGTTATTACTTTTTAAAGTTACTGTTAACAGGAAAAACACTGAGTACATTTTTTTTTTACCATTTCAGTATCCATTCTACTTTACTATCTGTGGGCTATTGTAGCTAACCTACCCCATCCTAACCAGGTTAAGTTAGTATAGTTAAGTTAGGTACATCAAACTACAGGTAATAAGGTAGATTACATGCTAAAATGACACCGAGTATTTATTCAAAGCTGTCTCATGGAATGATCTGTGAGTCTTTGGAATGATCTGTAAGCTGAGTCACATATGACACCGGATCAGAGTCTGTCCCCAGTCCTATTCTATTGTCACATTTTTTACTTACTCAAGATTTATCGATCTGTAAAAATTAACTTTACAAAATTCTATGAATATGCAATGTGCAGTTATTTCATATGAATTGAAGGAATAATGAATTGTCGCAATAGTCCAGGTTTGCCATGGAAATTGTTAAGTATATAATGTATATAGACCGTGTGTATGTCAAAGGAAGTGCCTATGTGCTCATATCACCGTATACAGTTATTGACATAATAACAGCATAACAAAGTATGCATCCCGTGCAGTATAGGAGAGGGTAGAGGCATCCCACGTGAGGAGGTGTTCCCCATGAGGTAGGGCACTGATAGCTACAAGAATGTCCGTTCAGTAACTTGAGTGCTAAAGAGGCCGAATTCAAAGAAATAATTATTTTCTAACCAGGCTTGAAAACACTCATGAAAAGAACTCCGAACATTTTAGTCTGCCTCTCTATCTCTCTATAATTATTGCCTTTATATCTTACAGTATCAATTGATAGCTCACCCTCAATAAATGTGTGTGATTACCTAATTGCGCTTACGGGAAATTGCCCAAAGTTCGTATTTTCCCGTCTCCTGATCGGTTTCATTTTGTACTTAGTGATACTTATCATACCTGTCCTTAAAACTATGGATTGAGTTAGCATTAACTACCTCCTCGCTTATCCAATTCCAATTATCAACTACTCTTACACTAAAAAAGCTTCAAATCTCTAGTTCTAGAGCCAGCCATATCAAAATATCGATCCCTATCCACCCTATCATAACCATGAAGGAATTTAAAGATTGTCACCATATCCCCCCTCAATCTTCTAGCTTCGAGTGATGGTAAGTCTAGTTCCTTTAGCCTCTCATCATAGCTGAGCTTGCGTATTTCTGGCACCAGTTTCGTGGCATGTCTTTGAACTTTTTCAAGCTTAGCTACGTGTTTTTTCAAGTGCGGATTCCAAGAGAGGGATGCATATTCAAGTTTTGGCCTCACATAGGTTACATAAATATTTCTGCACATTTCCTTGTCCATGTGCCTGAAGGCTACCCCTACATTTGCTAAGAAACCATATGCTGCCCTTACTATGCCATTTATATGCATGTCTGGAGACAAATCTGCCAGTATGTTTATTCCTAAATCTCACTCATTCTCTGTCTCTTGAAGTTGTACCCCTGCCACCGAGTAGTCAAGCTTGGGTCTTCTTGCAGTTGTACCCATTCTCATTACCTTACATTTTGAAGTATTGAATTTCATTAGCCACTTTTCTGACCACTCATGCAGATTATTTAGATATTCCAGAAATTCTCTACCATTGTTCTCGTTTCTTACTTTCTTCACAATCTTTGCATCATTTGCAAACATACTCATGAATGAATTTACAGACTTTGGTAGGTCATTTACATATACAAGGAACAAAAGTGGCCCTAAAACTGAACCCTGTAGAACTCCACTTCTAACTTTTCTCCATTCAGACACTGAGTGTCTTACTCTAACCCTCTGTTCCCTTCCTTCTAAGTAGGTTTTTATCCATTCCAAGACATTTCCACCTATTCTAACCATTGCTTGCAGCTTCTTGATAAGTCTCTCGTGTGGGACAGTGTCAAATGCTTTCTGGAAGTCTAGGAATATGCAATCTGCCCAGCCCTCTCTTTCCTGTAAGATTCGGCTTACCTCATCGTAAAATTCTAATAAGTTTGTTACTGCTGATCTACCTTTTCTGAAGGCATATTGTCTTACTGACAAAAAGTTGAAGGATTTCAAGTGAAGAGAGATATGTTTCCTTAGTAGTTTCTCCATAACTTTGCAAACTATGCTAGTCAAGAAAATTGGTCTATAGTTTAGAGCTGCATCCCTCCTTTCCTTTTCTAAGATATGTATCACTTTCGCTTGTTTCCAGCATCTTGAAATCTCCCCTGACTCCAGTGACTTTTTAAATATGATACTTAGTGCCACTGATATTGAGTTTGCGCATTTTTTTAAGTACATGAGGGGATATATCATCAGGGCCTGTAGCTTTATGTGTGTGTGTGTGTGTGTGCACCTTTCATATGTGTCAGAATTAGTCCCCATTAACGGGGGTGGATACAGACAGGTTGGGACTGGGGTATTAAAAATGGATGCCATTCCTATTATGTCACTGCGGGCTTCCATACGCGTCAGTTGACTTCCGACTCGTGCGCTACTACTAAGCTACCATGGCCCCAATCTCACACTCAATCAGTAACGAGTTCAGTGCACTGTGCTGTTAGTTTAGTATTATGAAGGAGACGAGATAGATGTCCATCATGTTACTAGACCCTGTCAGCTCAGCAGACTAAGTGAGTGTTCTAGTTGGTGCTGAAGGTTAGTATGAAGCAGTACAATCCCACCCTTGGCACGCCAATTATGTGTTTTAGGTTCGAGTTCCGGTCGAGGGGTAAAATATGATTCATGTTTGTTAATGTGCTTATTTGATTATTCTTGTAAAGAAATTATATATTTATATACTTATCTGTATGATAATGATCATTTGTAATTGTCGTATTTACATGACTTAAAAACGGCTAGTATTTTCATCACAAGCGATAACGTTGTAACAACGGCGATAGGACTGAGGTAGCCGGATATGCGTTTTGTATTTGAAGAATTCTGTATCTACTCTTTATTGGCTCTGGACTCCTTCCCCATCCCCACCCTCCAGAATACTGAGAGAGTCCCCGACTCATCATCCGTTCTGGGGCTGGAGTTCACTATACTAGAGCTAGACCCACACAATCTCCCTGTCTCACGTTTGTGAGCAACTCAGTTCTCTGTTACCTACCGTGTGGTTAGGTTGTGTTCGTCTCCGCTAGTGCAAATTTTACTTTATAAACTTCATTTTATTCACGTTTTAAGGTACCTTGATTCGTTCACTGGCATATATTCAGGTTAGTTATTTAATATTGACATGCACAACTCTGTTGTTTATGTTATCCCAAAAAAGTCATAAAAGGTTTGTCGGTAAGTTTTGGTAATGTATTCTACCTTGATTTTGAAGAAAAGTACCGGTCTTATAGGGAGATTGATAAGCTGGGTGTGTATGTGATTACCGAATTGTACTTACGGGAAAGAGCCCGAAGCTCGTATCTTCCCGTCTCCTGATCGGTTCCATTTTGTACTTAGTGATACTTAACATACCTGTCCTTAAAACTATGGATTGAGTTAGCATTAACTACCTCCTCGCTTAGTCAATTCCAATTATCAACTGCTACACTAAAAAAGTACTTCCATACATCCTGCAAAGAAGTTTTCTTACGAAGCTTCAAACTATGACCTCTAGTTCTAGAGCCAGCCATATCAAAATATCGATCCCTATCCATTCTATCATAACCATTTAGGAATTTAAAGACTATCACCATATCCCCCCTCAATCTTCTAGCTTCGAGTGATGGTAAGTCTAATACTCTCAGCCTCTCATCATAACTGAGATTGCGTATTTCTGGCTCCAGTTTCGTGGCATGTCTTCGAATTTTTCAGGCTTATCTGCGTGCTTAATCATTCTAAAAGGGGGCTGCATATTTGTGTGTGTATATATATATATATATATATATATATATATATATATATATATATATATATATATATATATATATATATAAATTTATATATATATATATATATATATATATATATATATATATATATATATATATATATATATATATATATATATATATATATATATATATATATATATATTATATATATATATATTATATATATATATATTATATATATATATATTATATATATATATATATATATATATATATATATATATATATATATATATATATATATATATATATATATATATACATATATGTATATATATATATATATATATATATATATATATATATATATATATATATATATATATATATATATATATATATATATATATATATATATTTATGCTGTATATATACTTTTACAGTATGTATTTGCAGTATATATATATATATATATATATATATATATATATATATATATATATATATATATAATATATATATATATATATATATATATATATTTATGCTGTATATATACTTTTACAGTATGTATTTGCAGTATATATATATATATATATATATATATATATATATATATATATATATATATATATATATATATATATATATATATATATATATATATATATATATATATATATATATATATATATATATGTCATTTTTACCCCGACCGGAACTTGAACCTGGGACACATGATTACTGTGCCAAGGCGCTACCAACTACACCACAGAAGGTCTTAAAAGGGAAACAGACCTTACAGCTTTTATCTGCTGTACTAGTAATGAACGCATTCTAACTGAATGCCACTCTGTTCATATTACAGATTCCCCAACCTCACTCATGGCTTCGTTTTCGCATTTAATTCAACTCCCAATCTCATTCGGGGCCACAATAATCAAAATAAGCACATCGCATACATAATCCTATATATATTCTTTTATTGAAGTGTACTTCTATGTAGATATACATGTATAAGACTTTCTTTACTTAAATTTATTTATATATTCTTACTACTATACATTATATACTTAACACGCATTTTTATATACTCTATAAATATACGTACATAGATAAATACATTTATACATTTGGGTGCATGCATTTCTTGAGTACATGAGTAAAACACACGAAGAAGTTCATATATTTTTTTTTAAATTAAATAAGTGTACATGGGGACATGTTAACATTTGTACTCCCATTGATATTGCTGTTGATAAGCAATACAATCTATATTTGGTCATGTCTAAATCAAATGTTAATAGAATTTCCAATTCATTTAAAAAATGACAATTGCAAGTAATTAAGAATCAAATATAGTGTAACATTTGATTGATGGCAGTAGAGCACTCTGCGATTATTACTTAAGAGTAATATATATTATACATGTATTATTAATTTTCCTTAGCTCTTGCTGAGTGCTATCATTTAAGTCAAATCTACACTTCACCACTGTATCACTACAGACAACTTCAAGCAGATATAGCATAATTTTCATATTAGAGTAATAAGTAGGCACATATACATATACATGTATCTATATATACGCATGCATATACTCATATATAAATAACTAATTAGATGAGCAATAGAAATTTCACTGTGGCTGCATAATCAAAGAGAGAGAGAGAGAGAGAGAGAGAGAGAGAGAGAGAGAGAGAGAGAGAGAGAGAGAGAGAGAGAGAGAGAGAGAGAGAGAGAGAGAGATTATTTATTTTATTAATTTATTGCACCAAGGCGTCAGACATTACATGAGTTCATACAAATAATGCTTCAAATGGATATAAAACCAAGAATTGAACATGGTTTACAGGGAGGTGTACATATTGATAAAACATTGCTGCATACTAACACACAACTCACAGAATGGCAGCACAGAGTACATTATATGCAAAAGTAAAGCTCAGAGAAACGCAGAATGCACAAACAGAATTATACAGCAACATACAGAAAATATATGTATAATTCAATATAATTAATGGCCACCAAAGTGAGGAAAACGAGCAAGAATAATATCAAGGTTGTCATCATTAAGTAAAAATGAGCAGATCTGTATTAAGTTCTGACCTCGTGGTAAAACATCTCTCACTGTGGGGCTCTGAAGACAATAGTGGTCAAGAGTGTTAGCATTAGTTCGGTCGCATAATGTACAGGAGGTGTACTGTGGCATATCTAGAGTCTGGGAGACCTGCCATAAAGGCCGATACCCCATTCTGAGCCGAACACTAACTACATTGTTTTTCCGCACCATTAACCCGCGTCTGCGATACTTGTAGCGACTGTGAAGGAAGTGATCATGGTGCTGTATGGACACACTGTTGGCCCTCTCCGTGTCCCTGCGCTGGACCGTCATGGCAAACCCAGCTGAGTAGATGATGTTACGTAGGCATCGGAGGGAGGGCTCAGCGTCCACAGCATGCCCATCCAGCATACAGGCCGCCTTGGCAAGACGATCCGCTGTGTCGTTGCCAGTCAGCCCAATGTGGGATGAAGTCCACACAAATGACACAACAAGAGAAGCATCCCGAGCGGCTGCGAGGCGACATAGTATATCTCCCACAGCACGGCCACAGATAGGTCTTGGCGAGGATAGGGCTTGTAGGGCCGATTGGGAGTCACAAATTATTACCCCATTCACTCGTCGTCGAACAAGGAGAGTCACGGCATCCAAGATGGCATTCAGTTCACAGTAGGTGGAGCTCGACGAGGTGGGTAGTCTACGGCCAATCCATGAATCGGCCGGCACAGGCGGCTCCATGGTGGGGGAAAACACAGCACATGCCGCCCTCCCATCTGCTTGCACAGAACCATCAACATAGACGTGGTGTGCTGCAGGGACAGACGTGGATACATCAGCGATAGTCTCCAGAGCTAACTGTCTCTGCAAGGGGGGATAGACATCCTTCGAGGTCAGTGTATATGTGACAGCGGGGAGGGGGACACGCCAGGGTGGTAAATCTGGGACAGCCGCCTGCACTGGCAGGTCGATGTCAAGGCCACGGAGAATGTCACTCACCACCCTGATAAGGTTATGACCTCCTGCTCGAAGTGGGAGCCTGGGTGCGTCTGGATCAAGGGACGTCCTCATGACAGCAGAGAAGTACGGAGCAAGAAAGGGGTAGTGAAGACACTTAACAGTAAAATAGGACACATTGGCATAAATCCTCTCCACAAGAGGGGGTAAGTTGAGCTCCAACTGCATACTCACAATACAGGTAGAGAGAGAACATCCCAAGATAAATCTCATGACTCGATTCTGGAACTTTTCAAGTGGCTCGAGAGCTGGTTTAGGAAGTTGACACAAGGCAGGAGACAGATAGTCAACCACTGACCGAAGTAGTAGGATGTAGAGGGTCCTCGCCACTGGGATGGAGACTCCTGTAGCATTGTTGGCAAGCCACTTGACAGGTGCAAAGCGGGGCTCCAGACGGTCAAGAAGGCTCTTCACAAAGGGATGAATTCGTTGACGAGCAGGTATAGATGGGGTGATCCGGACTGGTGCACCTAAATACGTGTACTGTGTGCAGTGAGGGATGACATTACCACCCATGGCGAATGCGGGCAGTGCTCTGCAGTTGCGTGAAGTAAAAATCCTGCTTTTTTCTGGGGAGATAATAAGGCCACAGGAGGTAGCAGACACATAAAAGTCATGGAGCATGTGCTGAAGGTCGTGAGTTGAGGTCGTGTGGATGCATATGTCGTCCGCATAGCAGGTAACTGTAGTACCGGGGATGACAGGAAGGAGGGAGAGTAGACGATGCATAAGGATATTGAATAGAAAAGGACTTAGCACACCCCCCTGAGGGGTACCCAGTTCAAACCGTTCATAGGAACTATACGACCCTTTAAAAAGGACACTTGATGTTCTGTTGCAGAGATATCCCCGTATCCATTTCAGTATGTTCCCCCGAACTCCAAAGTCCACCAGCTGGTCAAGAATAATTTCCTTGTTGGCTATATCGAAGGCAGATTTGAGGTCCAGGAAGGCGACCACACTGGTGGGAGAAAGACGGGTGTAGAGTTCAGCGAGGCAGTGATGTGTGCTCCGTTGTGGGAGGAAACCATAAAGACTGGGGGAGAGTTTATCCTGTAGACGGTGCATGAGCCGGGCAAGAAGGATGCGTTCAAACACTTTGCTGAAGCAGGAGGTGAGGGAGATAGGCCTAAATTTGTCGGTTCCAGGTTTTGGTAGAGGAATAATAGTGCTTCTGGTCCAGGCAGAGGGCACATGCCCCAAGCAAAAGCAAAGATTGAAGAGCCGCAGTAGGGGGTTACCAGGAACTTTCTGAAGAAGACGGAGAACTTGATATGTAAGACCATCCTCCCCAGGGGCAGTAGCCTTAATCCTAGCAAGAGCACGCCGTAGTTCATCCTCTGTGAATGGGATGTCATCCTCTTCATCCGTCTGTAGTAATGCACCCATTAGGCGGAGGTTACGAACACTGCGGTGGGTGGAGAGTGCCTCTTGAACGTTCCCGGGAAGGTTGCAAGTTTGTGACTGTGCTGACCAGGTAGTAATGAGGTCCTGAGCGTACTCAAGTGGACTGTGGTGTAGAGCACAGGTGGGTTTCTTCTTGACAGCCTTCCTTATAAGATGCCACATAGTCCCAGCGCTAGTCTGATGGTTAATACTATCCGTAAATTTCTGCCAATACTCCGTGTGCACACACTTCTGCAGGGCAACCAGATCATCCCTCGCCAACTGATATTGGTGCAGGTGGTCAGGGGTGGGCTGTCTTTGAAAGGAGAGTCCAGCATCCACAGCTGTCCTTTCCGCCTGGGCAATACGCTGTTCCAAAGTCCAGGAATGGGCCTCAGGGCGACGTGGAACGTGTGGTCTGAGAACATAATGCGTGTAGAAGTCATGTGTAGAATCCACCAGTGAGTTGTACAAGCTGTCTGGAGAAAGGAGATCAAAAGTGGGAAGGAGGTGAGAGATAAAGGAAATATAAGTGGGACAGTATTTGGGAGGGATAGAGATGCGGGTGCGGTGATGGGAGAGGGTAGCTGGAGTCTGAAGTATGGAGTATTTCAGGCTAAGGGCAACATGGTCAGAAAAGAGAGAAGGGATAGAAGAGCAGGAGACATTAGGTACCACAAGGCCAGCTGTGAGAATGTGATCTACAGTACCCCCACGAGCGTGTGTGGCACCACCAGTATCCCAGCGGGTGAGGCGGTAGCGGCGGATGTAGTCGAGCAGAGGCTTGCCACCGCGATTGGGAGTGGGAGATGAGTCACCAAGGGCGGGGTGTCTGGCGTTAAAATCCCCCATATAGATCATTCCACTGTCTGTAGGTATTGGAAGGGCTGGTAGATTAATCACACCTGGGGCAGAGTAGACATTGCACAATCGAAGAGTACCATTCCCGACAGTGATTTCAAAGAGCTGAAAGGTCATATCAACTTGTGCAGAAGAACCAAGGAGCATGTGAGGTATGGAGGAATGAATGTAGGTAATGAGTCCTCTTCTGTTATAATGCACATATGAAACATACCCTGTGAGCATAGGAGCCTCCTCCCCTGGTGGTGCACCACCAGGAAAAGCCTCTTGTATGAAAATAACCTGCGGATGATGACGATAAACATAGGCCCTAAGTGCAGTGAGTTTAGGAGAGTGTCTAATTCCAAAGGCATTCCAAGAGATGGCATGAAATTGTATGCGACTAGCGAATCTTATTCTTATTTTTGCGGAAGGCAGAAGTGGGCGGGGCACTGTCAGACAGAGCATGGGATGAAGAAGACCTGGGCTGCACATCAGTCAACTTCTCAAGGTGGGAGGCGACCTTATTAAACTTGTCAGTGAGAGTCGTGATGGTGTCAAGAACAGCATGATGAGACTCGACCAAACTTGCGAGAGTCCTTTCCATTGTATCTTGCTGGGTGACCATACTCTCAATGCGGGCACCTATGGTATCAAGGCGAGCTGTGAGAGCTGTACAGCGGGACTCCAGGGTAGCAACAGCCTTACGGAGAGCAATGATGTCAGCAGAGTCAGGAGGACGTAGAGAGGAAGGTGCGGCGATGGGCGGTGGCGGGGGCAGTGGAGCGCGCTCTGGTGGTGTGGCATGAGACCGTCTAGCACAGCCATGCCAGACGTTGACCCCAGGCATGTTGCACCGAACACACTTCCACTGTGAAGTGTCCGGCGGAGGCTGAGACGTGGATCCAGAAGCAGTATCACAAGCAGCGGCAGCAGCAGATGAGGCAGGTATACGGTGCGGGCAGGAGCGTGTGTCATGGGCAGCAGCACACCATGCACATCTGGCCGGAGCAGAACAATAGCGTGAGATATGGCCAATACCCCAGCATTTAAAACACCAAGGCTGCTCGTCCTTCATCCTGCGCAATTCACAGGAAGGGAGGCAAGGGAGAAAGGAAAACTCAACGACTGGTGGGGGTGGTTCAGGGAGACTCCAGGTGATGACAATACGGTTGATGGGCTCCCCGTCCTGAAGGAACCGTCGAGCAGTGTGCACTCCTGGTAGCTCCTTGGCAAGGGAAGGGTCAAGTGCAATAGGGTAGCGAGTAACGAGGTATGTTGGGAACTTACAGGGCCGCTCAATTGAGTCCTGAATATCGCAACGTAGAGAAAGAAAATCCCCACTCGTGACCCTGTCAATGATGTCCTTGCGACGCTTCGAGATGTTGACAAAGCGTGATGTAACTGAAGACATCTTCACCTCAGCCAGCTCCCAATTGAGACGAAAAGTTTTGGTGACATCAGTAAGCCAACGAAGCTTCACTTCACTGGAGGGATTTTCTTGGAAGCCCAGCTTGACATAATCTGCCCGAGGAGCAAAGGCTGGGGCAGCAGATGGGAGCGACGAGAGTGCAGCTGACTGGAGTGATGAAGAGGTAGCTGAAGGAGGTAACAAAGGTACAGCAGGAGGAAGAGGGCAGGGCAGGGGACTGCCAGAGGTTGCATGTGGAACAGCATCCTTGTCTGTCTTGTGAGTTTTGGCAGCAGGCGACGTTGAGGCACTGCTGGAATCAGACCCATCGTCTATGGGGCGTTTAGAGGAGGCAGAGTTCAGTAGTTGAGGATGAGGGTGAGAGCACATAACCCCAGCTGGTGGCTGCTGATGTCTACATGGTGGAAGAGGAGGCCAATCCCGGATATCCTGGCCATCCTCGTCACACAGGGCTGTGTCGGCCTCGATATCCGCCAAGGAGGATGGTCCAGAATAGTCCATGATATCCGGTGAGGTGGCAACACTAGCTTGGAGAGACGTCAACGAGAGGGGGAAGCAACATGACGTCACCCCACGTCGTACTGCGCATGCGCAAATCCGAGTCCGCCAAATGAATGGGGTCTTACCACTGGCAGATAGCTTTTTCTCGAAACTACAGACTAAGTCCAAAAAGACCCCAAAAAGCACTGTTGACACTAAAATGATGTCTGTATCTTACTATAAATCTCGCCACGGTGAGGAATCAAACTGCGCTGTAGAACCCTCAGAAATCAGCAATAACTGTAGAGATTACACAGTCGTCGTCCGCTTCCGAAAGATGGCGGGACACACTCTCAGAGAGAGAGAGAGAGAGAGAGAGAGAGAGAGAGAGAGAGAGAGTTTGTGGTATTCATTTCGGCAAAAATAGTTATTAGTCCTTTCCACCTATATATATGTATATATATATATATATATATATATATATATATATATATATATATATATATATATATATATATATATATATATATATATATATATATATATATATATATATATATATATATATATATATATATATATATATATATATATATATATATATATATATATATATATATATATATATATATATATATATATGCATGAATACAAACAATCACATATACA
>JAXCGZ010005804.1:92500-95000 GCA_037179515.1 Halocaridina rubra
ACACACACACACACACACTATATATATATATATATATATATATATATATATATATATATATATATATATATATATATATATATATATATATATATATATATGCATTATTTTGTCTGGGTTTACTATCATATTTCTTAGTCACAAAATCCTATGCAAAGGAGAACAAGCATGATAATTTGAGTGCACATTTCGTGAATAAATGTTATTTGCATGAAAAATCTCCTTTGCTGGATTCATGACATTGGAAATTTGTTTCTTTCCTCTTTTTCTGTGCTTGTATCCATTTATTAATCATCTTTCAAGAGGAATTTTTTGGGAGGTAACCTCTACAACAATGCTTTCTAAGACGAACTGCAAAGGATGATACAAACAGGTTTAAGAAATAGGATAACAAAACCAAAGACATATTATTGTCTCTTGTTAAAGTCACAAAATTCCTATTCTAAGGAGAACTAGCATGATCAAATTCACGCGTATTTCTTGAGTAAATGTTTTAAAACACACACATGCACAAATATATATATATATATATATATATATATATATATATATATATATATATATATATATATATATATATATATATATATATATATATATATATATATATATATATATATATATATATATATATATATATATATATATATATATATTCGTATTATACATCACTATTAGTCCCCCATTCGCATGGAAATGGACACATACACACATGTTTGAGCTATGCGCGAGATGAAGGGTTGATGACCTTCCTAACCCCTTTCGGCGGGATTGTACCCGCATTTTTCAGGTTGGTCACATCCCGACTCGTGCGCTTTTCTCGCAACCCCCTGTCGATTCAGCCTGTATAACGAGTGCACAAATAGATATTTCAGGTCATTAATGGAACCTATTCTATCTGCCTTGGCTGTTTCCGCCTTTAATTGGGGGGTAGGCGACATCAAAGAAAGAAAACAATAAGGGGATTACTTTGCTCTATGGGCAATGACGAGGGAGCTAGCGACCATTCAGATGGCACTGCTGGAGTGCCACAGCCCATCTTCCCGGCTCTTCCACGACCTGTGTCGCTTCACAACTGCCAACTCCCCTACTGCCCCTTCCACAGGGCTACCTCTGTAAGATGCGCCCCGTGGTAACAGCAGATGCCCATCAGAGCTGCGTCACAATCGCTTGCCACTCATTCGTATTCCTAGCATGCTTACTTGCTTCCCTCACATCCATCCTCCTATCATTCAGGGCTCTCCTTACTCCATCCATCCACCCAATCCTAGGCCTCCCTCTAGCATTTCTCCCATCAACTCTCGCAATCATCACCTTTTTCAGCAGTCTTTCATCATCCATCCTTTCCCCATGGCGAAACCATCTCAGAACATTCATATCTACTCTGGCTTCAATTTCTCTCCTCACAACTGTTCTTGCTATCACCACTTCATTCCTAACCCTATCCAACTGAGATACACCAATCATACTCCTCAGGCATTTCATCTCAAATACATTTAGTTTCCATCTCTCACTTACTTTCATACCCCATAACTCTGATCCATACATCACAGTTGGCACAACCACTTTCCCATACAAAACTTTCTTAACATTCATTTCCAACCCTCTATTCATCATTCCTTTCAACGCACCCAACACTTTTCATCCTTCATTCAATCTTTGACACACATCTGCTTCCACTCCACCATTTGCAGCTATAACCGAGCCTAAATACTTAAACTGATCAACTTCCTCAAGTGTCTCTCCATTCAACATAACATTCAATCCAGCACCATCCTCATGTCACTTCACCAAATGCCACTTCTCCTTTTTCTTTCATCTTCGTCTCACACAATGCAATACATCCATCCTCCTCCTACCAAATATATATCCAATCTCACATCTTTTGCTCTCTATCGTACTACAACCACGCACATTTAGACACCTCAGAACTAGAGTTTGGGGAGAAGTTATTCTCCCCTCTAATCCCCTTCTTTTTTGACGTCTCGCAGGAGGTTAATACAAGGGGGGGGGGTTTCCAGTCCCCTTGCCCCCTCCACTTTTAGTCGCCTCTCACGACACACAGGGAATACGTTGGGGCTATTCTTTGATGTTGTGCCCGCCACCACAGTGGACCCTACCGCACAATAAGTTATATAATGAGGTTTATTCGACAAGAAATGGTATAAGTTTTTTCTGAAATGCTATATGTGTGTGTGTGAATAACCTCTGAAAATAGAGTAAGGTGAACATATCCATTGTAACTTAGGAAATAAATTACAAACTAAATAAGTAAACAGATAAACAGATATATAAATATTTAAATAATTATTTAGATAATATGTTAAGTTAGAAATTAATTAGTTAATGATATAGAGATCAAGCATCTTTGCAAAATATTTGTTTTCGGTGGAGAGTTATAAGAAAGGATATTGAAATGCATATTTAAATATTCCCAGAAAACTCAATATAAAGGTGATTCTTCAATACAAGTATAAAGAAATAAATGAGTAAATAAATA
>JAXCGZ010005804.1:102500-107500 GCA_037179515.1 Halocaridina rubra
TGATATTATCATAATTATTATTATTATTATTATTATTATTATTATTATTATTATTATTATTATTATTATTATTATTATTGTGGTTGTTGTTGATGTTCTTGTTATGGTTATTATAACAGTCGTTGTTGTTATTGTCATTTTTATATTTTAATAATGACAATACATTTAGTTAATAAATTTGTCGTAAATGCATTATTTTTTTTACGAGACTTACCTGTATTGATTGGTTACGTACCGAGCTCACATTTTCCAGGACTGGGTCTGGAGCTCCACCACTTCCCCTACCCCTTGAATCCCTGATGAATAACTGCATTATTCTTTTAAGTTTTTGTAAATGTTTAAGGGACATAAGTGGCGTGCTTTATTTCTTAGTCTCCGCCAAATGAGAAGATCGTAATGGATATATCTGTGGAAATGAAAATCCAATAATGGAACCTTTCACTTCAAAAACTCAAGCTCGTTCATAGGCATAAATTTATGTGTTTAGTCGTTATGGTAAAATGGAATTTTTATTTGGTAAAGAGGGTTAAGCAAAAAGTATCTTTTGTAAAGAAAAAAAAAGTCGTTTTTGTAACAAAACATGTTGGTAAACATTTTTTGGTAAGGAATAATGAATCATATCTTGATAAACATGTCTATTGGTAAAAAGATGGTAAAAAAATTTCGCAACATGTCTTTTTTTTCTCTAAATAATCCTTAAAGGTTCAAGGTAAGGATGTCTTTTAGTTTAAAAAATCGTGAAACTGTGTGTTGTAGACTGTCTTTGGTAACTATATGGTAAATAAATTGCTGGCAAACTAGTTTTTGGTAAAAACAAATTCTAAGAAATTGCTGCAATATATCGCTGCCAAAAAGTGTATGAAAAAAGTAGTAAAAAATATATTTGTTTTTATCGGAGGTCATGTTTGTAAAAGTATTGTCGATAATTAACTTTACACCTCTAAAGGTGTACTCAATAAATCTGCTTAGCTGACAGGGCCTTCCCACCACGAAAGGGACACCACTACACTGTCATTATCTTCGAATGACTCCAGTGAAGTAAAGCGATAAGATCCTCTTTGTGGAGACGAACTTTGGACCTATTCTGTGCTACGTTCAGTGTCCTGAGCTATCTGGCTACTGTGGGAGCAAGCCAGCTGAACTGACTACCAGTTCCAAACCCGAATAAATGGAGAGGGCTGGTGTCAGGAAAGGCGTCCGGTCGAAATTCTGAACCAATACTAGTCTCTAAAGTCTTCCTTCAGTTACGGTTCCTTTCGTATGCCTACTTCTCCGCCGAATATTCTGGCGTATTCGTTACACATCTCTTATATATCCTTTCACATCTGATAAGTCACAGCACACCACCTCTCTGTTTCTCTTTGCTTTCGTTCTCATAATTATTAGGCCTTCATTACTGTGACTTCTTTCAGCCTGTCTATTATGGTGTAGCATTCTCTTATTTCTGCCTTGTCCTTAAGCTGCTACTTTTCCCTAAATATTTTCTTGATGCCTGGGCCCGATGAAGGCAGTTTTCTCTACTCGTCATTATAAAAAGGCTAGTGAGAAACAGCGACCACTTATGAACGAGGGAAAAGCTTCCGAGACAGAAGAGGTTCAGTATCTCCAGGAGAAGGGGGTAAAGGAACACACCGTTTGATTAATCTAATCATGGTCTTAGCAGAGCGTCTGTCCTCTGTGTTATCTTGTTTTCATTACGCCAATATTGAGACATAAACTATATTATTATTATTATTATTATCAATTTCTTTGGGACAGAGGATGAAGGTTGCGGTAAAGGTTAAATGGAGGAGAAGGAAGAGAATAAGGGAAAGGGAGGGAAAGAACGAGGAGGCATGGAGAAGAAGAAGAAAAGAAAGAGAAGTAAGAAGAAGGAAAGAAAAGAGGAAGAGTAGAAGTAAGAGGAAGACAGGAAGGGGAAAAGAATGGAAGAATAAGGGAAGACGAAAAAAGAAGAGGAGGAGGAAAAGGAAGAGAAGAAAGCGCAGGAAGCACAAGAGGAGTAAGAGAACGAGGCGGGGGAGTAAGGCAGTTGAGAAAGAGGAAGAGCAGAGGAATGTAGAAAGAGAAGAGGTGAAATGGTAAAGAGGAAGAAGAGGAGAAACAGAATGAGAAAGGCGAAAAAGAGGAAATGAGAGATATAAGGAGGAGGAAAAGAAAGAAGAAAGAAGGAAAAACAGAAAGAAGGGAGGGAACATGAAAACGAGAAGCCGTTTGGAAAGAGAATGAGTGAGAGAGGAAAAAAGATTGTAGAAAGAAAAAGAAGGAGAGAAAGAAATGATGAATAGGAAGTAGAGGTAATGGAAAGAGATTAGGGAGGAAAGAGAGATGAAAAGGAGGATGAGAAAAAAAAGATGAAAAAGAAGATGGGGAACTGGGTTTATAGAGATTACATGAGTAGAATAAGGAATAGAAAATAGAGATGAAGGTAAGCGAGAGAGGAAAATTAGAGGAGACGAGGAAATATAAACATGGAAGAAAATTATATACAGGGTGTCCACAAAGTCTGGGTACATAGGAAATTCCGCTATGCAGACCTATTCAATCGAGTTCACCTGAATTTTGTAAAGCGCATCAAATTATGCATTGAAAATGATGGAAATCATATTGAAAATATTATTTATTAACATTAGATTTAAATAAAATTGTTTTGTTTTAAAAGTATGTGTTAATCTCCAGTGTACCCAGACTTCGTCTGGGTACACTGGAGATTAACACTTACTTTTAAAACAAAACAATTTTATTTAAATCTAATGTTAATAAATAATATTTTCAATATGATTTCCATCATTTTCAATGCATAATTTGATGCGCTTTACAAAATTCAGGTGAACTCGATTGAATAGGTCTGCATAGCGAAATTTCCTATGTACCCAGACTTTGTGGACACCCTGTAGAGAGGAAAGAGGAATGGAGATAAGAAACACGAGGAGGAGACGCAGAAGGGCATAAAAGAAAATAAATAGTATGGAAATGAATTGTAAAAAGAAGGACGACGAAAGCAAGAGAAACCGTCAGAAAAGAAAATTGTTTAGAGGGGAAAGAGAAGATGAGAAAAGAGGTAAGGGTGATTTAGTTGTGCATATCTGAGCTACTTGAAAGCAGAACTTGAGGTAATCTAACCTCAGTTGATAACAATAATTATTGCCCGAAATGAGTTCTAGTCTGGTTTGAGTTAGGTACCGTAGCTGTCATACCAGAGGATCCTTCTTAGAGTCCCAGGAGTCTTTTTTTTTGGGGGGGGAGGGTTTTTGTATGCAGTGCCCTAGTCTATCCACTTTGGTTGTTCATATCGCACCAGAGCTCCCTCTGTTGAAGGTTTTTAGTACAAGAAAAAAGCCTTTTTACCGTAACTTCTCTTACATTTGAAGAACTTAAAAATGGAGGAACTTTTATATCCAATCACCAGAGCGACCTCTTTTTGAGCCAATTTTATTGGCTCAACTCAGTCTTTTTCCAAAAGTCTCATGGTGGCTATTTTTATTGAGTCAGCATGAAAACTGAAAAGCCTTTATAGCGATTTGCATCACAGCTTCCTCTTTTTAAGATTTTTTTTTTTTTCAAATCATGGTCTTTTTCCATTAGCTTCCCGCTTACTCTTTGGCCCGATTTCTTAAACAGTGTAAACCTAGGATACAATATTGTTAGTTAGCTAGACACACACAAATGGATTTCATAAACGCATCTGATGCCGTTCTGTACATGGCTAGGATACCGCAAGAGATCCTAGCCATACACAGAACTGCGTCAGATGCGTTTATGAAATCCATTCGTGTGTGTCTAGCTAACTAACAATATGGTATCCTAGGTTTGCACTATTTAAGAAACCGGGCCTTTGGATTTTGATCTTCTCTTCCTGGCGAACTTTCTTACTTCAGCTTTAAAAACCTTATTATTGAGATTCTTTTTCCAGCGACTTTCGTGTCAGGATTATACATAAACCCTTTGTACTTAAAGCTGCTCTTCTTTGGCGTATTTTCATAGCTAAGTTCTAAAAACCATATCGAAGCGAGCTCCTTATTCTAGCGATTGTCGTGTCTAGACTTTATAAACCCTAGAATCCTTAGATTTGATTTCATGGCGAATTTTCGCAGTGAAGTTTTGAGAAATCATATTATTTGTGCTTCTCTTCTCTGCGACTCTCGTGTTATGATGATTTGTAAATCCTTTTAAACTTGAACTCCACTTTGTGCTTCATATTCTGGTGAAATTTCTTTGTTCAACATTGAAAAATCTTTTTGCTCGGGTTTTTAAGTTATGTATTTATTTCTTTAATCGACGATCGTGTCTCAACTGTACGTATATCTCTTCTTTGCGAGCTTCTCGCTATCCAGTTTGGAGAAGCCATAAATGCATGAGCTTTTTCTAGCGACTTTCGTGTCTTCACTTTACGTGAAACTTTGAACTTCGCGCTTCCTTAGATGACGAATTTCTATAAAACTGAACTTTGAAATATCACATTCCTGAAGTCTCTTCTGGCAACGTTCGTGTTTCAAGTGCATACTTTGACTTTCTTTGCTTAGTCAATTCCATCATTTTAACTTTGAAATAAAAAAAAAGTATTTGAGCTCTTTCTAGTGGAATTCATCATTTTAACATTAAATAAAAAAAAAGTATATTGACTCTTTCTGGCAAATCGTGTCTCAGCTTCGCATAAACTGCTAATTATCTTAAAAATACTTATTTTTAAATATTTATAATAAAAATATTTAATATAAAGACCAAAATATAATTTTTAAATATTTATGATGAAAATAATTTTATTTAAAGATCATAATGTATATTTTAAAGATTAAAATCAGCTTCGAAATGCAGCTGTCATGCTGTGTGTGGGGGAGTTTCGCCGCGATATCGAACAAGCGTTGCAAATAACGCTTTATTGCATGAGTCCGTAAGATTGTAAATCCTATTTCTTTCATATGTCGTAATGATCTTTAACGTAGTATCGCGTACTGAGGGTGTTAAAGTGTTATTGGAAACTGATATAGGCTATATATGCC
>JAXCGZ010005804.1:110000-115000 GCA_037179515.1 Halocaridina rubra
TAGAGCCTGAGCTCATGAAGCAATAATTGCTCCATTGATCCCACACTTACACGGACGTACATATTAGCTTTTTTAAGATCACTTGAGTGTTTGTATGCGTATGTGCACGAGCATTTATATATATATATATATATATATATATATATATATATATATATATATATATATATATATATATATATATATATATATATATATATATATATATATATATATATATATATATATATATATATATATATATATATATATATATATATATACACACACACACACACACACACACACACATATATATATATAATATATATATATATATATATATATATATATATATATATATATATATATATATATATATATATATATATATATATAGTACTCACCGTGGCTCAAGCAGTAGCGTCCGCGACTCTGAGGCGTCAGGTCGAGGGTTCGCTCCCCGTCACGATCTGAGGTAGCAAGGGCATGAACTCAGGGTAACGATTACATCTGCCAAAACAAGTCCTTCGCAAGAAGGCAACCGTCCTAGCCCTTGGTAGAAAAGGGAGTCCGTGACGTAAACCCGGAACAAAAACAAACATATATACATACATATATTGGACATTTTTGGGGGATATATGTGTATTAGAAACCATATGGTTTCATATATATATATATATATATATATATATATATATATATATATATATATATATATATATATATATATATATATATATATATATATATACTTAAAAATCCTCATACTAGTACGACTGCAACACGTTTGATTAGGAACATAGGGAAATTGCTTGCAAGCTGTGGTTGCGCTATGATATGTAAGTTTTCAATTGTTGTAGTAGCGTAGTCTGTCTGATGTCATGAACATGTAGCCAGCGACGCGGGTTCGACTCTCCTGATGTTCAGCATGTTCTTCATGGATACCAATGTGATTACCTAATTGCGTTTACGGGAAAGAGCCCAAAGCTCGTATCTTCCCGTCTCCTGATCGGTTCCATTTTAGACTTAGTCATACTTATCATACCTGTCCTTAAAACTATGGATTGAGATAGCATTAACTACCTCCTCGCTTAGCCAATTCCAATTATCAACTACTCTTACACTGAAAAAGTATTTCCTTGCATCCTGCAAAGAAGTTTTCTTACGAAGCTTCAAACTATGACCTCTAGTTCTAGAGCCAGCCATATCAAAATATCGATCCCTATCCACTCTATCATAACCATGAAGGAATTTAAAGACTGTCACCATATCCCCCCTCACTCTTCTAGCTTCGAGTGATGGTAAGTCTAATTCCCTCAGCCTCTCATCATAACTGAGATTGCGTATTTCTGGCACCAGTTTCGTGGCATGTCTTTGAACTTTTTCAAGCTTAGCTATGTGCTTTTTCAAGTGCGGATTCAAAAAGGGGACTGCATATTCGAGTTTTGGCCTCACATAGGTTACATAAATATTTCTGAACATTTCCTTGTCCATGTGCCTGAAGGCTACCCTTACATTTGATAAGAATGCATATGCTGCCCTTACTATGCCATTTATATGTATTTCTGGAGACAAATCTGCCAGTATGTTTACTCCTAGATCTCTCTCATTTTCTGTCTCTTGAAGTTGTACTCCAGCCACCGAGTAGTCAAGCTTGGGCCTTCTTGCACTTGTACCCATTCTCATTACCTTACATTTTGAAGTATTGAATTTCATTAGCCACTTTTCTGACCACTCATGCAGATTATTTAGATCCTCCTGAAGTTCTCTACCATTGTTCTCGTTTTTTACTTTCTTCACAATCAATGTATATGCATATGCATGCGCAAATGATAAGTAAATAAATAATACAGCAGAGGATGAAACGCTTTTGTATATTTCGAATAGCCTATATACATCCTCAGGATATATGTATGATATATACAAAAGCACTTGGTTCTCTCTTCTCTTTATTAAATTTCCCTCGGGCTCTCTCTCTCTATATATATATGCATATACTGTACTTTCATCACATGTTTTATTTGGATTAAGCTGCATGCATGCACGCACACACACACACACACACACACACACACACACACACACACACACACACACACACACACACACACACACACACACACACACACACACACACACACACACACACACACACACACACATATATACACATATATATTCGTCCGTCTTCCTCTCCTTCTTCCACCTTCTCCTCTTCTTCCTCCCATAATATCCCCATATTATCATTCCCCTCTCGAACACTCCTCAACTTATGGTTATTGACAGTAGTTGGCGTTTGGGACGTATTACTTGCGTATTTCCCAAGTGATTGTAAAAATATTTCTTGCTTTATGGAGAATAGAATCAGAATTTAGAGCTTTTATTTACCTCACTTCTCACTCCCATCACCTCCTTTACTCTTCACTTCCTTAACTACCATAATTTAATTCTTCACTTTCCCCCCATTTTTTCTCTTTACCAGTATTTCTCATTTTCCTCGCCGCCTTCACCTCTCCACTCTCCTTTTTTTCCTCTCTTTCCCTAAAATTTCCTCTGTTATTTTTTCCTCATTTCTTCCATCTTTTCAATTTTTTTTTTTTTTTTTTTACCTCTCCAAAGTACTACTACTATATTTTTTGTCTTTTTTCCTGACTCCTCCAAATCCCTTCTATTGTCTGATTAATTTGTCTTACTTCTCCATCCCACCTACCACCGCTTTTTCCATTGTCTCTTTTCCTCCTACGACCCCATTTGTCTTTTTTCCTCATTTTTCACACTCAGTATCTCTTTTTCCTCACTCCTTCCACTCTCAACAACCCTATTTTTCATTCTTCATATCTTACCCCCTATAATTTATTTTTCCTCAGTTTTCCTACAACATTTTTTTTTTACTCATTTTTCTACAAAAAGAGGAAAAACCTCTTGTTTATCAGTTACCCTTGGGGGCTGTTGCTTGATTTTTGCTCACGGTATCACTGTCAAATGTCCTTTCTGACACTAATCTCCATTTTGTAAATTGACGAGACACGGTTAATGCTGTCACCACGCTTAGCGAAATATTTATTGAATCCAGCGATATAGCTATATGCTTTGTTCCGGTTTTTACGTCACGGACTCCCTTTTCTTCCAAGGCCTAGGACGGTTGCCTTCTTGCGAAGGACTTGTTTTGGCAGATGTAATCGTTACCCCGAGTGCATGCCCTTGCTAACCTCAGACTGTGACGGGACGCGAACCCTCGACCTGACGCCTCAGAGTCGCGGCCGTTACCGCTTGAGCCACGGTGACTACTCCATCGATATAGCTATATGCACAGACCGATATCCTCTTTGTATGTTGAGTGGTCTTGTCAAGATACACACCAATTCAAGGGCTTTAGTTGGAGTTTTCCCAGAACCCCATCTCGGGTCCTAACCCTAAGAAGGAGGAAGATACGAAAGGGGGGTAGTCTCAGACCTTTCACTCCGCCCCATTCAGTCGACTTTTTCGACGTGCAGGATAACACAGAGGGGGTATTCTTAACTCTCGCCCTAAAAGCAAGAAGAAATGCAGTGCACAGTAAGAGGGAAAAAGAGAATGAACTCTAGAGGAAAAGGACATTCAACTTCTCACTTGGATAAAACTCACCCACCAGGTAAATAAAAAATAAAGAAAACTGGATACTGTGCATAATACATACAAATAGTATGATAAACAGAATTATGTAATTGCATATATCCCTTCAAACCTGACAAGCCACAACACCCTTCATCTCTATTTCCAATAACTTCTTTGTTTTCTTGGTGCCCTGGGCCCAATGAGGAGGATTTTCTTTGCCCGTCCCGGTGTTACACTCATAAAATCATCCATTTATACTTTCATCAAACTATATATTTATCTATTCTTCCCGCTTCATCTGATTATCTATCTATATACAAGAGCCATATTCCCCCCCTTATAAGAGGGGTGGTTGAGTCATCATTCAATAAATATGTCATTAATTGCCTTTTCCGTGGTGACAACTTCAAATGCTAATGGAAAAACGCATTTTCTGCTCCTACAGATGGTTCAACCATCTGTGAGACTCCACACCAACTACCTTTTCAGTAATAATAATAATAATAATAATAATAATAATAATAATAATAATAATAATAATAATAATAATAATAATAATAATAATAATAATACCTTTATTGTGCAACTTATAAGTTTTGTTACAATATATGGATCACAAAATAGACATCATGCAAAGCATATTGACATGGCTTAGAATAATATATAACTGTATGAGAATGGATGTAGACATCCATTAAAAGTTAAAAATGTATTGCTTTTAATAACAGAGACAAAATGAAAATAGACGAAGAATCAATACTAAAGTACATTGACATTGCATAGAATATTTGTTGTTGTATAAGAGTGGATACAGACGACATGGAATGATAAAAGACATTGTTGCTCAAAGATATTGGTACAATATGAGAGTGGATGTAGACACATGTTGTAAAAGAATAAAGAAAATGTTGTAAATAATGATCATCATGTAAGAGTGAATGTGTAGTCTCCGTGGCAAAATGGTAGCGTCCGCGACTCTGAGGCGGCAGGTCGAGGGTTCGCGCCCCGTCACGGACTGAGGTTAGTAAGGGCATACACTCAGGGTAACGATTACATCTGCCAAAACAAGTCCTTCGCAAGAAGGCAACCGTCCTTGCCCTTAGTTGAAAAGAGAGTTCGTGACGTAAAACCGAAACCAACCAACCATGTAAGAGTGAATGTATACATCAGATAAGAGTATATTGACAGTGCTCAGAATAATTTTTACATCATAAGAGTGGTTATAGACATCATTAAAAAATTATGTTGACAGTACTTAGAATAACTGTTGAAATATGAAAATGGATATAGACATTACGTAAAATTAAACGACATTGCTTGT
Organism: Halocaridina rubra; assembly: GCA_037179515.1. NCBI lineage: Eukaryota > Metazoa > Arthropoda > Malacostraca > Decapoda > Atyidae > Halocaridina > Halocaridina rubra. The sequence goes on from JAXCGZ010005804.1 coordinate 114,898, forward strand.
AAGAATTGTTACAATATGAGAAGGGAAGTAAAACCATCATGATACAGGTTAAAGATTACAAAAGCATTTTATACATGAATTTCAATCAGGATTATCTCGGCCA
>JAXCGZ010005804.1:120000-125000 GCA_037179515.1 Halocaridina rubra
TAGTTTGCCCCTATGACTTTAAACGTTGGAGACAGTGAAGGTATTCGTGTTACTGACAGAGCAAAGGCAATTACCTGTCCTTAGGCAATGAAAGCTACCGTCATTACCCCGAAGTGGATCACCACCCTTGGGACCTACGTGAACTTTGGATTACTGACAGATGGAAGCTGGGATATGACAACACCCACACGACCTTTGGCCCCTATGCACCAAGAAAGGTCCGAGGAGAGCCATGCAAAATCTTAGAAAGGATTCTGAGATTAATATTTTACTGGTAGATTGAACTGGCTGACATGGAAGTTCACCGGAACTCAACATCACCAAACATCCGATCAGTCTTGAAAGAGAGTGTGGAGGTTAATGTGATCCAAGAACTTGATGTTGGATCGGTATTCAAAAATAAAGCTCGTGAAACATCAGCAAAATGGTGCATGGAAGTTCACCGGACCTCAACATCACCAAACACATCCGATCAGTCTTGAAAGAGAGTGTGGAGTTAATGTGATCCAAGAACTTAATGTTGAATCAGTATTCAAAAATAAAGCTCGTGAAACATCAGCAAAATGGTGCATGGAAGTTCACCGGACCTCAACATCACCAAACACATCCGATCAGTCTTGAGAGAGAGTGTGGAGGTTAATGTGATCCAAGAACTTGATGTTGGATCGGTATTCAAAAATAAAGCTCGTGAAACATCAGCAAAATGGTATTGAATGATCTCGACTTCGACATGGGTCTCTTCGAGTCGCTGCTCCAATCATACCCCTCAAGACTGCAGGGTGTGCCAGTCAAAAATAAAGCTCGTGAAACATCAGCAAAATGGTGTTGAATGATCTCGACTTCGACATGGGTCTCTTCGAGTCGCTGCTCCAATTATACCTCTCAAGACTGCAGGGTGACTGGCACACCCTGCAGTCTTGAGAGGTATGATTGGAGCAGCGACTCGAAGAGACCCATGTCGAAGTCGAGATCATTCAACACCATTTTGCTGATGTTTCACAAGCTTTATTTTTGAATACCGATCCAACATCAAGTTCTTGGATCACATTAACCTCCACACTCTCTCTCAAGACTGATCGGATGTGTTTGGTGATGTTGAGGTCCGGTAAACTTCCATGCACCATTTTGCTGATGTTTCACGAGCTTTATTTTTGAATACTGACTCAACATTAAGTTCTTTCAACATTAAGTTCTTTCAAGACTGATTGGATGTGTTTGGTGATGTTGAGGTCCGGTGAACTTCCATGCCAGCCAGTTCAATCCGCGAGTAAAATATTAATCTCAGAATCCTTTCTAAGATTTTGCTTGGCTGCCAGACGCGCGAAGCTTCCACTTTTTTTCTTTATGATTGTGACACCAGGACGGGCAAAAAAAAAAATAATAATAATAATAAAATAGCCCTAATCGGGTCTGGGCACGAAGAATACATAAAGTGCAGAGAAACAGAGATGGGGAGTGCTGTGACTTGTCAGATGTGAAGAGCTAATAAGAGATGTGTAGCGAATATCCAAGAATATTCAGTGAAGATGAAGGCACAGAAATAAACCGTAACTGAAGGAAGACTAAAGATCGAACTGTCCTGGACAATCCTATTTAAGTTCAAAAAACCTTCAGCTGTAGTATCTTGATATATATATATATATATATATATATATATATATATATATATATATATATATATATATATATATATATATATATATAATATATATATATATGTATGTGTGTGTGTGTGTGTGTGTGTGTGTGTGTGTGTGATTACCTAATTGTGATTACCTAATTGTGTTTACGGGAAAGAGCCCAAAGCTCGTACCTTCCCGTCTCCTGATCGCTTCCATTTTATACTTAGTCATACTTATCATACCTGTCCTTAAAACTATGGATTGAGATAGCATTAACTACCTCCTCGCTTAGCCAATTCCAATTATCAACTACTCTTACACTGAAAAAGTATTTCCTTACATCCTGCAAAGAAGCTTTCTTACGAAGCTTCAAACTATGACCTCTAGTTCTAGAGCCAGCCATATCAAAATATCGATCCCTATCCACTCTATCATAACCATGAAGGAATTTAAAGACTGTCTCCATATCCCCCCTCACTCTTCTAGCTTCGAGTGATGGTAAGTCTAATTCCCTCAGCCTCTCATCATAACTGAGATTCCGTATTTCTGGCACCAGTTTCGTGGCATGTCTTTGAACTTTTTCAAGCTTAGCTATGTGCCTTTTCAAGTGCGGATTCCAAAAGGGGGCTGCATATTCGAGTTTTGGCCTCACATAGGTTACATAAATATTTCTGAACATTTCCTTGTCCATGTGCCTGAAGGCTACCCTTACATTTGATAAGAATGCATATGCTGCCCTTACTATGCCATTTATATGTATTTCTGGAGACAAATCTGCCAGTATGTTTACTTCTAGATCTCTCTCATTTTCTGTCTCTTGAAGTTGTACTCCAGTCACCGAGTAGTCAAGCTTGGGCCTTCTTGCACTTGTACCCATTCTCATTACCTTACATTTTGAAGTATTGAATTTCATTAGCCACTTTTCTGACCACTCGTGCAGATTATTTAGATCCTCCTGAAGTTCTCTACCATTGTTCTCGTTTTTTACTTTCTTCACAATCTTTGCATCATCTGCAAACATATTCATGAATGAATTTACAGACTCTGGTAGGTCATTTACATATACAAGGAACAAAAGTGGCCCTAAAACTGAACCCTGTGGAACTCCACTACTAACTCTTCTCCATTCAGACACTGAGTGTCTTACTCTAACCCTCTGTTCCCTTCCTTCTAAGCAAGTTTTTATCCATTCCAAAACATTTCCACCTATTCTAGCCATTGATTGCAGCTTCCTAATAAGTCTCCCATGTGGAACAGTGTCAAACGCTTTCTGGAAGTCTAGGAATATGCAATCTGCCCAGCCCTCTCTTTCCTGTAAGATTTGGCTTACCTCATCATAAAATTCTAATAAGTTTGTTACTGTTGATCTACCTTCTCTGAAGCCATGTTGCCTCACTGACAAAAAGTTGAAGGATTCCAAGTGAATTGAGATATGTTTCCTTAGTAGTTTCTCCATAAGTTTGCAAACTATGCTGGTCAAGGAAACTGGTCTATAGTTCAGAGCCGTATCCCTCCTTCCCTTTTTGAAGATAGGTATCACATTTGCTTGTTTCCAGCATCTTAGAATCTCCCCCGACTCCAGTGACTCCTTAAATATGATACTTAGTGCCACTGATATTGTGTTTGCGCATTTTTTAAGCACATGAGGGGATATGTCATCAGGACCTGTAGCTGTATGAACATCTAAATCCATCAGCGCTTTGCATACCTCTGTGGCTGTAAGGTTGATGTTCTCTAATACCGGCCCTTGAGCTTCTATCACTGCAATCTGAGGGGGTGGGGTATTTTCTACTGTAAATACTGACTGAAACTCCTTGTTCAATTCTTTGCAGATCTCTTCATCCGTGTGTGTGTGTGTGTGTGTGTGTGTGTGTGTGTGTGTGTGTGTGTGTGTGTGTGTGTGTGTGTGTGTGTGTGTGTGTGTGTGTGTGTGTGTGTGTGTGTGCCACGATAGACTTTTTTTTAATCTCTTTCTAATAAACTTATTATGTATCTTTGTAACTTTAAGAGTTACATTAAGACCAATGCGATAAGCGTATCTCGCCAAATAGCAGGTCAGATGAGCTCACTATGGCTTCTGAAACAATTCACTAAGATACTATCCTTCTTGTAGTACAAGATACTTTTCACATCTCATATATTTTTCTCAACGGACGTTGCACTGATAATTGTTCTCTCAGCTTCTGTTCAGGATTTGAGTACGTATCTTGTATTACTACGAGTACATCATAAGACATATGGGGTAAATAGTAAAACAGGTTCTTCGTAAATTCAGTCTGCTGTTGTGACCACCTTAGAATTTAAATAAATTATGATATATTAAAAGCCTCAGCTGAAGGGATCCCTTTGTTAGTGTTTATATCCCTTTAATGATTTTCACACACACACACACACACACACACACACACACACACACACACACACACACACACACACACACACACACACACACACACACACACATATATATAAATATAAATATAATATAAATATAATTAAAAAAAAAAAAATTCTGCTTGTTCTGTTCTTTTATCTTTGAAGAATGTGTCTCAAAATATTACGTTTAAACTAAAGCATTTTTGTTCTGGTTTGATCCTGTATTTTTGAGTTAAAACTAAAAATAACATAACATACAAATCCACCTTTATTGAGCCAAATTTATTCTCCTCTCTCTCTCTCTCTCTCTCTCTCTCTCTCTCTCTCTCCTCTCTCTCTCTCTCTCTCTCTCTCTCTCTCTCTCTCTCTCTCTCTCTCTCTCTCTCTCTCTCTCTCTCTCTCTCTCTCTCTCTCTCTCTCTCTCCACGCACACACACACACACAAACAAACAAACAAACAAACTCAACCGACATACAGACAGTCTTAGAAAAAGCATTAAAAACTCCAATTCTTTTGAGATGAAGTCCCCCCCCCCTTCGTTGAGATTGGCCAAGATGTCTCAACGGGTAAAGGAAACTGCCACACATTAAGAAATAGTTTTCCGATAAGAGATAAAAGATAAGAGATGATATATATAATATATATATATATATATATATATATATATATATATATATATATATATATATATATATATATATATATATATATATATATTAATGAAATAATAAGTGTATATGCACTTAATATAGCTAAGAGCAATATTTAAAAAGGACAGTTGAGATGGTTGGAACATCTGGAGAGAATGGTTGAGAATCAAATTGCCAATAGAAGGTGAAAATTGGACACCAGTCGGGAAGCGAACTAGAGGTAGACCTCGAAAGCTTTGGCGAGATTCGTTTGGAAGAGGTCTTCGAGATGCAAGACTAATTAAAAAGAGAGGAATTGGGAAGAAGAAGAATATTCGAAGATGGAAGAGAATGGAATAGATGATTGATCCC
>JAXCGZ010005805.1:0-5000 GCA_037179515.1 Halocaridina rubra
GCTTCAAATTGTCTGCAGTAGTACGGAATTTAAATGATAGCACTCAACAAGGGCTATTGAAAATATTGTCACAATGATTACTCTTCAAGTACTCTTCAATTATTACACTATATTTTATTATTAATTACTTGCTATGATATTTTAAATTAATTGCAAATTCTATTAGTATGTTATTTTTACATAACCACATAGATTGTAATGTTATCAACTGCAATATGACTGGGAGTGCCCATGTGCACATGTCCCCATGTACAGTTATCTGAATAAATAAAAAAAAAAAAAAAAAAAAAATGGATTGAGTTAGCATTAACTACCTCCTCGCTTAGAGAATTCCAATCATCATATATTCTTAACCACAAACGTACTTCCATACATACTGGAAAGAAATTTTCATACTAAGTTTCAAACTATGACCTTTAGGTTCTAGAGCCAACCATATCAAAATAACCGATCCCTATCCACAGTGTCAACACTGTTGTCTGTATGTGTGTGAAGAGAGAGAGAGAGAGAGAGAGAGGAGAGAGAGGAGAGGAGAGAGAGAGAGAGAGAGAGAGAGAGAGAGAGAGAGAGAGAGAGAGGAGAGAGAGAGAGACGCCCAGAGGGGTAAGAGATATTAAAATATTACGACAATGAAAATCCTCCCCTATTGTTGTAGGTCCGTTCTTTGTGAATTTGTTTACCTCCTTGAAGGAGCACTTCGTCGTTTTATCTTTTTCCCTCCTTTCTTATCTGATTTTGTTGTCATTTTTCTATTGGAAGTAAAAATTTCATTTATGTTTAACTAGACAGCAACAAAGAGGAGTGACATCAAAATGGAGGTAAGGAGAGAGAGAGAGAGAGGAGAGAGAGAGAGAGAGAGAGAGAGAGGAGAGAGAGAGAGAGAGAGAGAGAGAGAGGAGAGAGAGAGAGAGAGAGAGAGAGAGAGAGAGAGAGAGCAAAGAAACAAACAAACAAACAAACGAGAGAGAGAGAGAGAGAGAGAGAGAGGAGAGAGAGAGAGAGAGAGAGAGAGAGAGAGAGAGAGAGCGCGCATTTACAACGAAATCTCTTACGAGAGTAAGCATTGTATTCTGTTCTTTTTCATATTTCCTTTTCTAAAGGTTGAATGAGGAGTGTTCGTGTCCCGTAAGTACTACAACCAGCTTGTTTTGAATTTTCCCAACCTGGGTCTGAGATGATAATCTTTCCTGGTAATGTCTGTACCTCCTAACATACTCCATCTCTCTAGGAGAGCACACAACAAGGAGTACAGATATATATATATATATATATATATATATATATATATATATATATATATATATATATATATATATATAGAGAGAGAGAGAGAGAGAGAGAGAGAGAGAGAGAGAGAGAGAGAGAGAGATAGATATATATAGAGAGAGATTCATTATTCTCTGTATATGATGATAGAAATGTTACCTTTCATTACAACAGATTTCTTGGTGTTGTGTTTTCATATCCTTGGTGGATAATGCGGTAATTTGTAACCTCAAAGTTTCCTGTTAACATCAACATATGGGAACATGAAATTTTTTTCTGGCCTTGACCAGGACTCGAACCTACGACGCACTTGACAATTCGCTTGTGGTTTAGAGCGCTTCCAACTGTTATATTGTGTTCATTCCTTAGGTTCTGCAATTTACAGAGAGGTTTCCTATTTCATTTATACCTTCGGTGGTACAGCCCCTTAAACACATTTATGGATCTCTCTCTCCTTGATATGTATGGCTATGAAGCCCCAGTGGTGTTTCTATTGCTCATCTAATTAATGCATGCATATATATTATATATATATATATATATATATATATATTATATATATATATATATATTTATATATATATATATATATATATATATATGTGTGTGTGTGTGTGTGTGTGTGTATGTATGTGTGTGTATATATATATGTATGTACCTACTTATTATTCTAACCTGAAAATTGTTATTCTATATCTGCTTCAAATTGTCTGCAGTAGTACGGAAATTTAAATGATAGCACTCAACAAGGGCTATTGAAAATATTGTCACAATGATTACTCTTCAAGTACTCTTCAATTATTACACTATATTTTATTATTAATTACTTGCTATGATATTTTAAATTAATTGCAAATTCTATTAGTATGTTATTTTTACATAACCACATAGATTGTAATGTTATCAACTGCAATATGACTGGGAGTGCCCATGTGCACATGTCCCCATGTACAGTTATCTGAATAAATAAAAAAAAAAAATATGGATTGTCATGTGTAATGTTGGTTTGAGTTCTGGTAAGAGGCAGTATAGTTTTTATATACGTTTTTACATATGATAATGCCATTATTTGACATATATAGGAGTAACTATCATGTAATAGGTTGGCCCATAGCACCAGCCGCCCATTGCGGATGCTACAATAGAAGGTCTTTTGGATCTTAATAGAACCGGCCAGGAGAGTTCGATGTTTAATCTTCCTTCAGTTGCGGCTCTTTTTCTGTGCCTACATCTACACCGAATATACTTTCATATTCGTTTCACATCTTTTATGTTGTGAATTCTCAACACCCCCTATCTCTCTCTCTCTACTCAACTTAGTTTTATTCGTGTCTAGGCCCAATGAAGGCAGTTTCTTTGCCCGTCCTGGAGTCACACTCATGAAGAAATGGGTATCAGAAAAGGATGATATAGAATAGATATGTGCATGTCTTAACTCCCATATTTATATTTTGCTCTCTCTCTCTTTCAAAGGAACCTCCCTCGTGCTATATGGATTGGAATGCCTCTGGTTACCATAATATATGTACTGGTGAACATCGCCTACTTAGCAGTTCTGTCTCCCCATGATGTTCTCTCATCTAATGCCGTTGCAGTGGTGAGTATTTCTCCTGCCATATTAGTTTTTTGGTGATGTTGTAGTATGCGACCTTTTCTATTATTAGTATGCTGTCTACCGTCAATTTTCTATAATAGTATTCAGTCTATTGCCTTTGTTCTATTATAGTATGCGGTCTACCATTAGTTTCCTGTTATTGTATCTGTCTACCTTCAATTTTCTATTATAGTATGCAATCTATTGTCAGTTTTCTATTGTAGTCTGCGGTATGCCGTCAATTTTCTATTATAGTATGCAATCTATTTGGTCAACCGTCAGTTTTCTATTATAATTTTTTATAGTCTAATTACTTTGTTAAGTTTATAATTAAAACCTTAACATAACTTAACTTTTTGTAAAGTTTTTATTACCCTAGGTTAAGTTATTGTGTTACTTAGTTTCTGTGTAGAGAGCAAACTGATTTAGGGTTCATGAATATTGTGACAGACTGCATACTGTGATAGCACCAAGTTTTTATTTATAGCATATTTATATTGCAACTTAATAATATACATATTACTTGCTAGAAATAATGGATATATCAGAATCATTTGGGAATTTATAATGATGAAAACCCCTCTTAATATTATTATTAAAAACATTCCTGATTATGAGGAGGCCACCTAATTACTTAGAGTAATTTAGTTTATTTGTATTAATAGGAAATATTGAGGTTTATTCACTTCTTTCTACAATATTATTATTATTTTATAAGTTTTTGAGTATCTATTTACTTTAGGGAGACCGCAGTAGCATAGTGGTTAGAATACTTGACTCGGGAGGTGACAGACACTCGATTGAGGCAAAGAAAAAGAAACTGATTTTACTTTGAGCTAAAAAAGTTGACATCTTTGTATAATGAATAAAGCGGAGAATTACCATGAAAGCCATTTATAATATTTTTTCAGACCTTTGGCAGTGCAGTCCTGGGACCACTGAAATATACGATTCCAGTGTTTGTCGCACTCTCTACCTTTGGCAGTCTAAATGGCATTTTGTTCACCTCTGGCAGGTTGTTCTTAGCAGGAGCTCGGGAAGGTCATCTACCCCCTGTGCTCTCTTTCATTCATCTGAGGGCGAGGACACCTGTCCCTGCTCTTTTTGTCACGGTACGGCAAGGTTTTGTTCTTCTTTCCTTGTTGATTCATATGTTGTGTATTGTTTTAGCTGTTATGAACATCTGTGATTGCTATTATTATTAACAACGTTTCCCCCCCCAGTGCACGCTGTCTCTCTTCATGTTGGGTGCAGACATCATTTCGCTAATCAACTGCTTATCCTTTGTGCTGTGGCTGAGTATTGGGTCGGCCATAGCCGCTCTGCTGTGGCTCAGGAAGAAGAGAGCAAACCTTAAGAGACCTATCCGAGTGCACATGGCTCTGCCCGTAACATTTCTCGCCGGTTGCGTTTACCTGGTGGTAGTTCCCATGATCACGGAACCTATTAGTACAGGTAAATTTGCTGCATACCTGGGCTTATTGTAAAGAAATTTTAGGGGAGATGCAGTATTAAATTCCTAGATCCAACCTGTCAGTGTCCAACCCCATAATGGGCATGAATAGTGACGCACAAAACGACAAACTGCGACATTTATTTGAGGCAGGTGTCATGCCTCAGTGATTGATGTTCTCTGAGTCTGAAAGACCTAGTTCTATTTTAATATAACTATAAAATAAATTTCAATTTAATTTACTTTGTATTTATTGAGAATGATAGTGCTCTGGCTAGTTATATTGGACAAAATTGCATTTATTACTGAAGAAGGTGGGTGCTACAGTATGTTGAAAAAATCCTTAACTCATGTGTGACTTACAAGAGATCCAGTCATTGAAGGAGTATGCCTATTCAACCCAATGCTGGTCCCTTGTTTGGATATACAGTGAAGGTTAGTATCAAGAAAGGCCTCTCACCATAAAGCATTGGTGGTTGGGAGCATAGATACCTTACCACTTTATCCTAAGTCTTGTAAAGAGCCGAGTGAAAACTCATATTAGATCATACGACTGACAGTCTTGTTTATCTTAATATTTGTCTTGCCCCAAAACAGCCTCTAAGAGATTAATAAATTGCAAGGTATGATGAAACCCTGCTCCCTCCCTCATCTGTGTACAGTTGTGGCTACCCTGCTGGCTTCACT